>JAMWET010003458.1:22500-100000 GCA_024036415.1 Prochilodus magdalenae | reverse complement strand
ATATTTTGTAGTAAATACTGAATATTTTGTATTAGATACAGAATATTTTGTAGCAGATACTGAATATTTTGTAGTAGATACCAAATATTTTGTAATAGATACTGAAGAAGTTATATTAGATACTGAATATTTTGTAATAGATACTGAAGAAGTTATATTAGATACCAAATATTTTGTAGCAGATACTGAATATTTTGTAGTAGATACTAAATATTTTGTAGCAGATACCAAATATTTTGTAGTAGATACTGAAGAAGTTATATTAGATACCGAATATTTTGTAGTAGATACTAAATATTTTGTAGTAGATACTAAATGTTTTGTAGTAGATACTAAGTATTTTGTAGTAGATACTGAGTATTATGTAGTAGATACTGAATATTTTGTAGTAGATACTGAGTATTTTGTAGTAGATACTGAGTATTATGTAGTAGATACTGAATATTTTGTAGTAGATACTGAATATTTTGTAGTAGATACTGAGTATTATGTAGTAGCTACTGAGTATTTTGTATTAGATACTGAGTATTTTGTAGTAGATACTGAGTATTTTGTATTTGATACTGAATATTATGTAGCAGATACTGAATATTATGTAGTAGATACTGAGTATTTTGTAGTAGATACTGAAAATTATGTAGTAGATACTGAGTATTTTGTAGTAGATACTGAATATTATGTAGTAGATACTGAGTATTTTGTAGTAGATACTGAATATTATGTAGTAGATACTGAGTATTTTGTATTAGATACTGAATATTATGTAGTAGATACTGAATATTATGTAGTAGATACTGAGTATTTTGTAGTAGATACTGAGTATTTTGTAGTAGATACTGAATATTTTGTAGCAGATAATGAACATTTTGTAGTAGATACTGAGTATTTTGTAGCAGATACTGAATATTATGTAGTAGATACTGAGTATTTTGTAGTAGATACTGAATATTATGTAGTAGATACTGAATATTATGTAGTAGATACTGAGTATTTTGTAGTAGATACTGAGTATTTTGTAGTAGATACTGAATATTTTGTAGTAGATAATGAATATTATGTAGTAGATACGTAATTATTTATAATATATAATAATTAATCCATAATAGACACTGAATATTTTATGACAGTTAATGAATAATTCATAGTATATGCTAAATAATTTACAGTAGATACTCATTGTTCCAACATTATCTCACTAACACTCAATCAAATCCGTACAGCAATGTTCCAGCATCTGTACCTGAAATATTAGCAACGTGTTATGAGTTCTCTGTGATTATGTTTTGCTTACTGTCATTCATCCCGGGGTTGGAGTTCTTGATGTAGGCAGAGAATTTGGAGAACACATCCATGCCAGCGGTGTTGGACTCTGGGTTTCGGGCAGCTAGACGGGGGTACCTGCAGTAAGGGGAACGGGGGTCCGCAACCAGAGAACCACCACAGAAGGTTAGGAATAGTACACACGAAATAAAATAAACTAAAATTAAAATGAGATGAAGTTCCGCCAGTGCACACACAGCCTTTCGGTCTAGATATGTTCTCCATGACATACTGCTTCAGGAACAGTCACTCAGGCTTTGGGAATGCTGCTACACTGTAAATGTGCTACGTTCTAGAGTGAAACAGGTCAAGGTTCTTGTTCAAAAAGTTTACATGTTGGATTTTACAGTCATTTTCAGGGAGACTTCCTCAAGGGTTCTTTAGTCAGTAGAATGGTTCTATAAAGAACCATGAACACACAAAGAACTTTGCATTGTTCTAAACACACCCAAAAAAGATTGTTCCTCTTAAGGTTCCTTGGTAAAGACAATGGTTCTATATAGCACCAAAAGGGTTTAGTTTATTTTTGAAAAGGTTTAGTCCATCTTCCATCTGAAGAACCCATTCCCAATGTAAAGAACCTGTCATCACTGTGAGTGCTCAAGGTTCTATATAGAATCATTTTCTTCCCTGTGGAACCCTTGAAGGTGTGTATAGCATTGCACTAACATCAGAACCCTTTTGGTGCTAGATTGAATCACTTATTAAAATGTTCTTTACAGAACCACATACAACACAGAACCATATCAGCATGCACAGAGCCGCTGTCTTTACTAAAGACCCCTGAAAGAACGGGTGACGGCTAAGAAAGGAAGGAAGTGGTGAACGAGTGCTTACTTAGGAGGGCAGAGGTGCTCCTCCAGAAACTCCTCGATCTTGTTGGTGTCCGTCTTCACTTCCCTCCCATACAGCAGGAAGGGGGGCTGAGCTCCGGGAGCCAGATCCTTCAGGATATCAGGCTTCCTGCAGATACAGGGAGAGAGAGGGAGAGAGAGAGAGAGAGAGAGAGAGAGAGAGAGAGAGAGAGAGAGAGAGAGAGAGAGAGAGGGAGAGAGGGAGAGAGAGAGAGAGAGAGAGAGAGGGAGAGAGAGAGAGGGAGAGAGGGAGAGAGGGAGAGAGAGAGAGAGAGAGAGAGAGAGAGAAAGAAAGAGAGAGAGAGGTAGTTGCCATGTTTAGAACCATTTTTAGAACTATATTAAGAACCATATTTGAAACTATATTTAGAACCATACTTAGAACCATACTTGGAACTATATTTAGAAACATACTTAGAACTATATTTAGAACCATATTTGGAACTATATTTAGAAACATACTTAGAACTATATTTAGAACCATATTTAGAACCATATTTGGAACTATATTTAGAACCATACTTAGAACCATATTTAGAACCATATTTAGAACCATATTTGAAACTATATTTAGAACCATACTTAGAACCATATTTGGAACTATATTTAGAAACATACTTAGAACTATATTTAGAACCATACTTAGAACCATATTTGGAACTATATTTAGAAACATACTTAGAACTATATTTAGAACCATATTTGGAACTGTATTTAGAACCATACTTAGAACCATATTTGGAACTATATTTAGAAACATACTTAGAACTATATTTAGAACCATATTTGGAACTATATTTAAAACCATACTTAGAACCATATTTAGAACCATATTTGGAACTGTATTTAGAACCATACTTAGAACCATATTTGGAACTATATTTAGAAACATACTTAGAACTATATTTAGAACCATATTTGGAACTATATTTAGAAACATACTTAGAACTATATTTAGAACCATATTTAGAACCATATTTGGAACTATATTTAGAACCATACTTAGAACCATATTTAGAACCATATTTGAAACTATATTTAGAACCATACTTAGAACCATATTTGGAACTATATTTAGAAACATACTTAGAACTATATTTAGAACCATATTTAGAACCATATTTGGAACTATATTTAGAACCATATTTAGAACCATACTTAGAACCATATTTAGAACCATATTTGGAACTATATTTAGAACCATACTTAGAACCATATTTGGGACTATATTTAGAACCATTTTTAGAACTATATTTAAAACCATATTTAGAACCATATTTGGAACTATATTTAGAACCATACTTAGAACCATATTTAGAACCATATTTGGAACTATATTTGGAACCATATTTAGAACCATTTTTAGAACCATATTTGGAACCATATTTGGTAGACCAGTAAGACCAGTGCGTACAGTAGGCTGCGTCTGTTTCCTGGCAGTGGGGAAAACAGGACTCATGCCCACTGCTATGGACCCAGTGATGTCTGACAGGCTGCTGGCGCATATCAGCTGCAGTGGCCTAGGCCTATAAAGAGCGGACCCTACCCTCAGCCTGATGCGTCACTACCACTGGACTGCAGAGACGGTAAACTCAGTGGACTGGTTAGGAGAGGCTTGTCAATGGTCAGCAGTCAACTGTTTACCTAATGCATGTCAACAGTTACATCACACAGCCTGACATCACAGGAAGCAATGTTTAGAAGCTCCTCAGACACAAAGTCCATCCCCTCTGTGATGTTCTGGAGCCTGTCAGGACATGGTACTGAGGTGAGCGTCTACACTGAGCGTCATCTTACCACGGAACATAACATTCCCATTCCCATTCCTGTACTCCAAGCTGGCAGTTCTCAGATTCACAGGACTGCAGTGTGACTGATTGGCCTGATGGACATTCGGGAGCATTCACACACCTGGACCGGCAACATCTCCAGATTTCAATCCTCTTGAACATCCAGTCAAGCGCCAACGAAGCCATCCACCAAATCTGACCCAACTGACCAACTCTTTGATGACCGAGTGTCTGAACATTGCTGTGGCCTACATCCAGACACTTGTCCAGTCCATGCCCAGTCCAGTCCCAGCTGTTATTGGAGCATGTGGAGGTGATACAGTCTACTAGATATGCTGGTGTTCAGTCGGCTTATACACTCATCCTCAAAGGAACAGCTGCACAAATATCTGCACCCAGAAGGAATCAACCTACAAGAACGAAACTTGGTGGGTAGGTCTGACATCATGAGACATTCCAATGGTTCAAGTTTCAGACTCGGCCGTGCATGTGACATAAGCATGGCCTACATGCACCAGACTGTTAGGATGACTGCTCTTAGCACCACGTCAGCATCACCATAGACTACAATGGTGTCCTCCCAGACCGTCATGGAGTGACTCAGAATGGCAGCGGGTCACCCAACAACCAAGGAATCTGTGTGTGGTGAACGGTTTGTCCAGAAGGACTGGTGTGACTCCACCTCCACCCCTACCGCACCATCTGCAGGAACTGTGTGAGGATATTCAAGCTGCATGGGATGGATTATCACAGGACTCCATTAGGAACCTCTACAGCTCCATACCGAGACGTCTGGTGTGTTGGGTTAGCAAACATGGCCGCCCGACGCCATACTGAGAGACAGACTTCTGTATGTGTAGCTCAGTAAATATTGATCATATCAGTCTAAATTTATCATCAGTTATTGATCCTGGTCACCTTTATCTTCCTTCCCAACACCACCGCACTCCCACACCTCCTTCTGGGTGGAGCTGTTCTCTGATGGCGAGTGTATTATGTACCCCAGTGTCTCCATTTATGTCAGTTTACACTTTGTTGCATGAATACCATTGTATTAAAATGTCATGATGGCAAATCTTGTGGAATTGAGTTTTATTTTAAGTGACTGAATGAAAAATCTCGTTAGTTTAATTCTATTTAAAGTGTTTTGCATATATATCGTCGCTGTCCAATGAAAAACATGTATCTCCATTTTTGTCCATTTTGACTTTTATGCATCATTTGAAAACAGCCGCTGCCGTTTACACACAGTGAGATTTGCATGATGAACGGACCAACTGAAATGGCCCAGAAGTGCTCGGAAGGACGTCTGGTTCCATTGACTTACATTAAAATCGGATGAGGTTTTTGGCCTCTCCTGTAAAGTTGCCATTTTGGAGATACTTGTTTTTCTTTGGACAGCGACGATATGTTGGTGTATATCATCGCTGTCCAGTGAAAGACATGTATGTCCATGTTGCTTCATGAACACTGCAGCTGCTGTTTACACTGTGTAAATATGGACCACCAGTAATAGTGCAGAACTGCTCAGCC
Source organism: Prochilodus magdalenae (assembly GCA_024036415.1). Taxonomy (NCBI): domain Eukaryota; kingdom Metazoa; phylum Chordata; class Actinopteri; order Characiformes; family Prochilodontidae; genus Prochilodus; species Prochilodus magdalenae. The sequence goes on along the minus strand of JAMWET010003458.1, from coordinate 94,503 downwards.
AGCAGTCTGGCTCCATTGACTACACTACAGTCCCATTGGGTGTTTGGCCTCTCCTGTAAAGTTAGCGCTTTGGAGATACGTGTTTCTCTGTAGACAGCGATGATATTTGCATATACGCTCCAGAGCAAAAGTTATAGCTCATATGATACGCGCCCGTTTTCCCACATGTCCTATCTGATATTTGCGCAGACCGGTGATCATATTTCAGTGTGCTCCCTGAGTCTGTTTATGATTCTCCAAAATCAACAAAGCCAGTCATTTGAGCAGGGGGTGCTGGAACGTTTACGCATGGCTGCACATGCGTCAGCGGTATACGCACCTCTTCATGTCGACTGTAGTGACGTTAAACGTCACCCCTTTCAGCCACAGCACCATGAAGAGCCTCTGTGAGAAGGGGCAGTTCCCGATGCTCTGCCCATCGCTGCCCGCCTGCACAGAGAACACAGTGAAGAGTCCTGAGCACGTTACACACGAACATCCATCACACAGAGAGGCAGCACCAGGCAGCTTTATGCTAGTCTGGGTATCGATACAGGTCGAGGTCAGTCACTCCCACTTCAGCGGCATATCCAGACGATAGGGGACCTTAGGAACCAGGCAGTACCGGGCCGGCTCGCTTTAACTGAAGCACCTGGAGGAAGATGAGCATCTGTAAGTGTGTAACAAGCCTGGATGTGAACACAAAATCCCGTTTGCTTCCACTTCTGAGCTTCCTGAGGCAGTATGTCTAAATATTTGACTGGCTATATAAAAAGACAGCCTTATTTTCTTACAGTGTTGACATATTATCCCAAAACAAAGGCTAATTTGCATGAAATACTGACTTACTGTGTCACAAAACACACAGGATAATATTATGAGAAAATTAAAGATATTAATATAATATTTGGAACAAACGTCAGTAACTATGCAGTCAGTGTTTTGAGAAAACAGGTGCTTATTTAGAAAAAAAAACACATCAGTATTACAGTTTTTCTCGATTGCTTACACACATTTTCTGAAAGCATACCTCATACTCTCAGAACTGTAGTGTTTTGAAGAAAGTGTGTTTTAGAACTGCAGTTTGAGTGTAAAGCAGGAATTGTGCTTGTAGTTTGGCAGAATTGGTTGAGGGGGTTGGTGCATGAGTTATATGTTGTGGTCATTGTGTCTCAAGTACCAGTATTTGTGTGTAAACAATTGAGAAAATCTGTAAAAAAAATAATCATGTGAGGGACTACATAGTATTTTGAAAAAATGCGTTATTATTTAAAAAATATTAAGTCAATATTAAAAAACCATAATTTTTTTAGAATTTATGTTTGAGAAAGTCAACAATCAAGCCAGCATTTTGAGACAATAATACTTAAATAAAGAGGGGATAATATCTGAGTTTGTTTTTGATATAGGTGATATACATGGCAAGTCCTTATGAGGATCATTTGTTATTGAGAAGATAAGTTATCATATGTCAATATTTTAAAAAGTACATTACTTTACATAGTCCATGTTCTGACATAGTCATAGTTAATAACACATGGTCAGTGTTTTGAGAAAACAGGCCATCATTCACCAAAAATACTCAGATACTCGGTATTATGAGAAAAGATGTATAATTTAAAGATATCAAGTATTTATTTTAGAAAATCAGTTATTATTTTCATTACTGTAATACAATAGTTAGAGATACATGATCAGTCTTGAAAAATCAAGCCAGTATTTTGAAAAATCAGGCCAGTATTTTAAAAAATCAGGCCAGTATTTTGGAAAATCAGGCTAGTATTTAGAAAAATCAAGTCAGTATTGTGAAAAATCAGGCCAGTATTTTGAAATATCAGGCCAGTATTTTGGAAAATCAAGCCAGTATTTTGAAAAAATCAGGCCAGTATTTTGAAAAATCAAGCCAGTATTTTGAAAAAATCAGGCCAGTATTTTGAAAAAATCAAGCCAGTATTTTGAAAAATCAAGCCAGTATTTTGAAAAATCAGGCCAGTATTTTGAAAAATCAAGCCAGTATTTTGAAAAATCAAGCCAGTATTTTGAAAAATCAAGCCAGTATTTTGAAAAATCAAGCCAGTATTTTGAAAAATCAAGCCAGTATTTTGAAAAAATCAGGCCAGTATTTTGAAAAATCAAGTCAGTATTTTGAAAAATCAGGCCAGTATTTTGAAAAATCAGGCCAGTATTTTGAAAAATCAGGCCAGTATTTTGAAAAATCAGGCCAGTATTTAGAAAAATCAGGCCAGCATTTTGAGACCAAAATATAATATTTAGAAAATCACTGATGTGACTTACATTATAAGAAAATATTTGATAAATTAGAGATATGACGTCATTATTTTGAGACGTTTTTATTTAAAGACTCTACGGCGATATTTAGAGAAGTAAAGCTGAGATATGAAACAGACCTGAGAAGCCGAGTAAAGACGTCATCATTTAGAGATACCAGTCGGAGGCGGGTGATAGACACCATACTGTACCACAACGCTCCAAGACCTTTTCACAGGACATGATATACATCACCATATTTCCTTCTCCTGGTGTTCAATAAGACTTTAGTGCAATACATAAACCAGCACTACACTAATAATAATAAACTTTTTACTATTTTAATATTCTTATTGCACTAAATTCAATAAAACAGACCAGCATTGAACCATGTGCTTAGCCAGTACCGAGCAATGTCCACCACATGCTCAAAACCAAAGTCTACTGTGGCTTCATCTGTCATGGTAACAGTAACACATCACCACACTGACCACCCCTAATATCAAGTCAACGTTCGTCACAAATCAGCATTCTGAAATACGGAGTCAAGCTTCTGGCAGATGGCTAGCGGAAGCAGTAAAGCAGAACTGAAACCTGAGCGGTTATCTGCACTTATACAGGCACATAAACGCTCCATACCACCATTATAGCGCAGCTATAACCCTATTCCTACTACCACAGCATCCTGGCCGCTGTCTCCTGTTATAACGCTATTATTACACAGTCATTACTGCTTTATTACAGGTGTATTACTACAGTAGGCGGCGTTATTACCACTTTTCCCATTAATAATGAGTAGTGTCCAGCTGGCCTGCGCGTCCTAGCAGGACACTGAGGCACTAAAGCTCCTTTCAGGCCTTCAGCTGTGGGGCAGTTTAACAATGACCCCTTTCATGCTCTCTCTCTCCCTCTCTCTCCCTCTCTCTCTCTCTCTCTCTCTCACACGCTCTGTCTATCTCTCTCTCCCAGACTGAAGTTCGCAGCTCGCATTTAGCGCGCTTACATCGTTTCCTCTCTGAGCCAACGCCCCAAACCCCAACACAGGGAGCCCAGTTACCGCACACAGTCCAGTAACACCAAGCAACCAGGAGATCCCTGTGTCCCAGCAGCCTGGCCTGGAGCTCGGGAACCCAGAGGGAGCTTTGAGGGCTGGAGGGAGCTGCAGGTCGCGCTCCTTATCAGATCCCGTATCTAAGAGTTTATCCGGCGCTCCGTTCCGCCGCCGCTGCGCTCAGCTGTTCGCCGGAACACTGCGGCTCGCTCCAGCCCATCATTCCCACACTCAGCTGCCGAACCTGGTCCAACACTTCCCTCCAGCTCCGGGCTCTAACAGGCACCTGGGGGATGGAGGGAGGAGACGGGAAGACTCAGCCTCACCTTCACGAAAAGTTCCACCTCGGGATGTGTCTCCTCGCTCATGTCGCTCGGGTTCGCGCCAGCCGCTCAGGAACGCTCCAACAGCTCGATTCGTAAACTTCTGCACGCCGACCGTATCCCGCTGTGCGTCCCCGGTTCGCCTTGACTTCCGTCCGCCGCAGCCCGCGCTACTTTCCTTTTCCCACCCGTATTCCGTCAGGCCCCGCCTCCCCTGCGCCGGGATTGGTCGGGGGTTCGTGCTCGCCGCGGAATGGATTGGTGGAGAGAAGCGCGTACGTCACAATCTAGAACGCTAGAGGTCTGAGCTGCGCTACTGATTGGCTGGTTCGCAAAGCCTTCCACAGCGGGCTAGCGGCCAGCCGGTGCTCAGGAGGTGGGGCTCGGCCAGCCAGTCGCGCTGCAGGACAACGGACTCTACAAACCAATCAGAAGACAGTAGGCGGGGCTAACCGAGAACTTAATTTGAAAAAAGGGGCTTTTTTGACATTACGTGCTCTACATACGGGTATTTACGAGCACTTCTCTGTACCAGGACTTCTATTAAACAAAATAATTAATAATTAATAATTAAATTAAATTAATAATCTTCTAATAAACTTTTTTATCAAGTCTAAACAATCATTTTAGTGCCGCCCACTTTATCTATTACTTCATTAAGGCACTTTAGAGGACTGTCACTGCTGGACTGAGAATCGTCTACCAACCAAACCTATCCAGCATGACAGCGTCCTGTGGGCAGCGTTCTGTGGGCAGCGTTCTGTGGGCAGCGTCCTGTGGGCAGCGTCCTGTGGGCAGCGTTCTGTGGGCAGGGTCCTGTGGGCAGTGTCCTGTGGGCAGCGTCCTGTGGGCAGCGTTCTGTGGGCAGGGTCCTGTGGGCAGGGTCCTGTGGGCAACCTCCTGTGAGCAGCGTCCTGTGAGCAGCGTCCTGTGAGCAGCGTCCTGTGAGCAGCGTCCTGTGGGCAGGGTCCTGTGGGCAGGGTCCTGTGGGCAACCTCCTGTGAGCAGCGTCCTGTGAGCAGCGTTCTGTGGGCAGTGTCCTGTGTGCGGCATCCTGTACCCACTGATGATGGACTAGAGGATGACCAACACTGCACTGTGCAGCAGCAGATGAGCTATCGTCTCTGACTGTCCATCTACAAGGTGGACCAGCAAGGTAGGAGTGTCTAATAGAGTGGACAGTGAGTGGACACAGTGTCTCAACACTCCAGCAGCACTGCTGTGTCTGATCCACTCACTCTTATCCAGAGCGACTTACAAGGTCACTCGTATTACAGGTGGGCCTGTGCAGTGTGAGGAGTCTTGCCCAAGGACTCTTACTGGTGTAGCTCAGCATTTACTACCTAGACTGGGATTTGACTCCCGGTCCCCACATGGGGTGGTAACTCTCTGGTGGGTAGTGGTAGTAACACTGTGTGTGTGTCCTGTCTTTGCCTATAGCCCAACAGTCACTAACCCGTCCCTGTCTAGGGTGGAGGATAGAGGGGTCTAGATTAGTCTAGGTGTAGTATTAGGGGAACAGTGCGTTCAGTAATCTCGCCCCCTCAGGGAAGACACGGCTGTGGAGTCTGGTGGTGGTGGAACTGATACTCAGGTACCTTCTGCCAGATGGCCCATGAGGAGTGTGGGAGGGGTCATCCACAATACACTGTGTTAAAGCAGTGAGTGTAAACCATCTCAATATTCAGCACACTTCAGTCGTTTACATCAGTTACCAAGGCTACCGTACCTCAGGGCTCACTTCACCACCACAGCCAGTTAACACTGGATTCCGTTTTAACACTGGATTCCGTTTAAACACTGGATTCCGTATTAACACTGGATTCCGTTTAAACACTGGATTCTGTTTTAACACTGGATTCCGTTTAAACACTGGATTCTGTTTTAACACTGGATTCCGTTTAAACACTGGATTCTGTTTTAACACTGGATTCCATTTTAACACTGGATTCTGTTTTAACACTGGATTCCGTTTAAACACTGGATTCTGTTTTAACACTGGATTCCATTTTAACACTGGATTCTGTTTTAACACTGGATTCCGTTTAAACACTGGATTTTGTTTTAACACTGGATTCCGTTTTAACACTGGATTCCGGTTTAACACTGGATTCCGTTTTAACACTGGATTCCGTTTTAACACTGGATTCCGTTTTAACACTGGATTCCGTTTTAACACTGGATTCCGGTTTAACACTGGATTCCATTTTAACACTGGATTCCATTTTAACACTGGATTCTGTTTTAACACGGGATTCTGTTTTAACACTGGATTCCAGTTTAGCACTGGATTCTGTTTTAACACTGGATTCTGTTTTAACACTGGATTCCGTTTTAACACTGGATTCTGTTTTAACACTGGATTCCATTTTAACACTGGATTCCATTTTAACACTGGATTCCGTTTTAACACTGGATTCTGTTTTAACACTGGATTCTGTTTTAACACTGGATTCCATTTTAACACTGGATTCCATTTTAACACTGGATTCTGTTTTAACACGGGATTCTGTTTTAACACTGGATTCCATTTTAACACTGGATTCCGTTTTAACACTGGATTCCGTTTAAACACTGGATTCTGTTTTAACACTGGATTCCATTTTAACACTGGATTCTGTTTTAACACTGGATTCCGTTTAAACACTGGATTTTGTTTTAACACTGGATTCCGTTTAAACACTGGATTCTGTTTTAACACTGGATTCCGTTTAAACACTGGATTCTGTTTTAACACTGGATTCCATTTTAACACTGGATTCTGTTTTAACACTGGATTCCGTTTAAACACTGGATTCCATTTTAACACTGGATTCCATTTTAACACTGGATTCTGTTTTAACACGGGATTCTGTTTTAACACTGGATTCCAGTTTAGCACTGGATTCTGTTTTAACACTGGATTCCATTTTAACACTGGATTCCATTTTAACACTGGATTCCGTTTTAACACTGGATTCTGTTTTAACACTGGATTCTGTTTTAACACTGGATTCCAGTTTAACACTGGATTCCATTTTAACACTGGATTCCGTTTTAACACTGGATTCTGTTTTAACACTGGATTCTGTTTTAACACTGGATTCTGTTTTTACACTGGATTCCAGTTTAACACTGGATTCCGGTTTAACACTCTCTCCCTCTACTTCTCAGTCCTCCTAATTAGTCTCTCTCTCTCTCTCTGCCTCTCCATCCTCAAAATCAGCCTCTCTCTCTACCTCTCCGTCCTCCTAACCAGTCTCTCTTTTTCTACCTCTCTCTCTACCTCTCCATCCTCCTAACCAATCTCTCTTTCTCTACCTCTCTCTCTACCTCTCCATCCTCCAAACGTCTCTCTCTCTCTACCTCTCCATCCTACTAACCAGTCTCTCTCTCTACCTCTACGTCTCCTAACCAGTCTCTCTCTCTCTACCTCTCCGTCTCCTAACCAGTCTCTCTTTCTCTACCTCTCTGTCTACTAACCAGTCTCTCTACCTCTCTCTCTACCTCTCCGTCCTCCTAATCAGTCTCTCTCTCTACTTCTCCGCCCTTCTAACCAGTCTCTCTTTCTCTACCTCTCTCTCTACCTCTCCATCCTCCAAACATCTCTCTCTCTACCTCTCCATCCTACTAACCAGTCTCTCTCTCTACCTCTACGTCTCCTAACCAGTCTCTCTCTCTCTACCTCTCCGTCTACTAACCAGTCTCTCTACCTCTCTCTCTACCTCTCCGTCCTCCTTATCAGTCTCTCTCATTCTCTCTCTCTGCCTTTCTACCTCTTCATCCTTCTAATCAGTCTGTCTCTCTCTACCTCTACATCCTCCTAATCAGTCTCTCTCTTTACCTTTCAGTCATGCTAATCAGTCTCTCTCATTCTTCTCTTGATTGAACTCTGTTTTACAGTTGAATTCCATTTTAATTTTATCTTCCGTCTCACCACTGAATACCATTGTAACACTGAGCTACATTTTACAACTGAATTCCAATTTACCATTAAATTCTTTTTTAATTTAACACTGAATAAAGTTCATTCAAGAATTAGTTAACTGTGGCCACCAGTGAAACATCAAACTCCGGTTTCAGAACACAGTATTTTAGTGATCGTGTGTTAACTGTAAACTAAAGTGATCATGAAATTAAAGAATTAAAGAACATTTCATCCTAAAGAAAGTCCCCTACGGGGTTTTAGTAGTCATTCTAAATTACCCAGTGACATTTAAACTGTCCTGGTTCTCGAAATGGATCCTTTCAGACTTTATTGAACCTTGTTGCTTTTCAGGGAACCAGTCTACAATTGCAACAGTTTTTTTGGAACCAAGGAATATCAAACATACCTCATCAGTGTCAGCAGAGGGCGCTGCACTGTGGAACTGTAGTGCTGAGAGGGCAGAGTGTTGAGAAGACGATCTTGGGGCTGACCATGGTGCCTCCACACACGGATAGGTTGGTCACCTCCACCAAGATAAAAGCGGGACTCATCACTGAAGATGACCCAATGCCATTCTGTAGTACTGAGATGGCGGAGAGTATAGATGGCCTGGGAGCGTTTGTGCTGTGATTCCAGATGTTTGTTTATATCCAGGAAACAAGCATGGATCAACTACTCGGATAAGTGGAACTTACTATTCTTCCAGCTGGGAACGGGAAACTTTTCAGGTTCCACACTTGTTTACTTATTGTGGAAATGTGCCAACGTGTCCAAACGGAACTGGTTCCACACTGGTGGAGAAGGGCCATGTGATTCTTTCTCAGAACCTACAGTTCTTCAAGGGTCTCTTTTGTAAAGGTAATGGTTCTTTGTAGAACCCAAAGCCAAACATAGAACCATTTCATGATCAAACAGCTCCTTGCCTTGTGAAATAGCTTGATGGAGAGTGTGCTGCATAAGGTTCCTAAAAGAACCCTGTTTGAAAATGGTACTACATGACACCACAATGATTCCGTTGTTGATGCTACATAGAACTATATACAGCACATTCCCCATCAGTCTACAGGACCTTCTCATCAAATCAAAAAACAATTTAGGCAAGTACATGGTTCTACTGTCTATAGAACCCATGGTTCTATATAGAACCATTGCCTATCCTAAAGAACACTTGAAGAATTGTTGTTTTGAAGAGTATAGAAAGATCTGGTGTAGAGCTGCCACTGTGTCCATTTCTTACAAGCCACTGGTTAGGTTACTCCTTATGTTCACAGTCAGTAACATATCTAGAACCTTCAAAAGACCTAGAGTGGATTTCTTTCTCTCACAAAAGTGGTTCTGTCGACTGCAAATCAAAACACAATGGGTTCACTTACAAATTATGATGATGGGAAGTCCGCCGTGTTAGGACTTCTCTTCAGCTCCTGAAGGCCTAGCCAATAGAAGAGCTCGTATGTAGCTATATCTAGATTCCATGGAGAAAGAACGGTTCCTGATTAACCCACTTCCAGCTCAGCGTTCAACAAAGAGAGCAAAGAGTTCAACCCTTTTCACATTCAGAGCTTATCAGTGAATACGAGTAGCACTTAGAGGGTTTCTGTCGAAGCATGAAGCAGCTAAAAGTCCAGTGTGGCTGTAGATTAAGATTAGAGCTACGCCAGTAAACACCATCACCAGGTGGATCTTATCGGCCTCTCAGTTTGTTCAGCTCAAACACAACAGAGTCACCTTGAGAGGGTTGTGGTGAAGCACAGTGTATGTTAGAGCACCCCCTGCAACTCCGCGTCAGGTGTGTTAATGAGCTGCTAAGTTGAGTCAGGTGTGTTGGGAGCTTCAGGACCAGGGCTGAGAAACACTGTGCCAGAGGCTGGGTACACTAAGCCTCCCGGAACGTCCAGTCACGTATGGTAGACTGACCACTGTAACCTGAGAACGGCAGCAGCTGGTATCCACTGTATCATCTCGCAGAGGAGTTTTGAATAAATTCAAATTCCACCCACAAGCTCTCGCTCATGTCAGCTGAGCTCATCACGCCTCCCTCCACGCTCTCGGTTCCGATGTGCTAATTTGAGATGTGGAAGGTTCAGGGTGGTTTGTCCTCCATAACTCTGAATATGTGTTACTCCCAGCAGGAGCTCATTCCCACCACGCTACCCAGAGTACTAGTGGGGTGGTTGTGGGCTGGATGTTAGGGAACCAGCCTTGTGACCAGAGGGTCGTTGGTTCAGTTCACATGACTGAAGTGCTCTTGAACAATACGGCACCTAACCCCCAACTTCTCCCAGGTGCTGGGGAAAGAGCTTTCACTGCTTCCACTGCTGGGGAAAGAGCTTCCACTGCTTCCACTGCTTCCACTGCTGGGGAAAGAGCTTCCACTGCTTCCACTGCTGGGGAAAGAGCTTCCACTGCTGGGGAAAGAGCTTCCACTGCTTCCACTGCTGGGGAAAGAGCTTCCACTGCTTCCACTGCTGGGGAAAGAGCTACCACTGCTTCCACTGCTTCCACTGCTGGGGAAAGAGCTTCCACTGCTTCCACTGCTGGGGAAAGAGCTTCCACTGCTTCCACTGCTGGGGAAAGAGCTTCCACTGCTTCCACTGCTGGGGAAAGAGCTTCCACTGCTTCCACTGCTGGGGAAAGAGCTTCCACTGCTTCCACTGCTGGGGAAAGAGCTTCCACTGCTTCCACTGCTGGGGAAAGAGCTTCCACTGCTGGGGAAAGAGCTTCCACTGCTTCCACTGCTTCCACTGCTCGGGAAAGAGCTTCCGCTGCTGCCGTGTGTGCTTACTGCCCCCTAGTGTTTGTGTGTTTAACTGCATGGGTGGTTGGTTTCCTCTGTGTGTAAGCACCATTGGCAAAAGGGTGTGGGCAGATGCTAGGTATTCCAAGTGACGCTTCCCACAGGACGCTTCCCACAGGACGCTGCTCACGGGATGCTGCCCATGGGACGCTGCCCACAGGACACTGCCCACAGGACGCTGGCCACAGGACGCTATTGACTACTGGATAGTTCTGGTTGGTGGATGATTCTCAGTCCAGCAGTGACACTGGGGTGTTTATAAACTCCAGCAACTAACCGAGCGTCATAATATCTAATCAGACATGAAATATTACTGAGATAATAGAAATGATTGTCTTTATTAAGGAAGATATTGATATGCGTCTCAGTACATAGTGTTAATGTATACGCTTCACTCTTCCATAAGCAGCATGTACGAGTCTCTGTATTAACTCCCGCTCATAAAAGAATTTATTAAATATTAATACATGCGTATTTGTGGACCTGTACTGTACTACCCCTCGTGTAGTCCTGTGGGGTGCAGCCGTCTGCCAGTGGACACCACTGGAGGTCTGCACTGGTGGCTGTTGGGTCAGTCAGGTACAGAGATAAGACTGGGTCCCCTGGCTCAGCGCTGGATGTCCCTCCGCACTTAAGCCTGATATGTCCATGAACAACCCAGCTGTTTCCAAAATGAAGCCTGAATGACATACAGTGGGCGATATCCCCGTTTCAGAGGGGTACGCTGCGGTATGAAGGGGAAAGTGGTATGGCTTCAGTCAGTTCAGGTGTAGTGATGCAGTAGCAGCAGGCTCTGGAGCCCCCTACAGGCGGAGAGGATAAAATCAATGTCCTAATTCCATATAACACCCCACAGCAGCCACTAGATGGCAGCGTGGGCCAGCTCTTTCACTGCAAGCTCAGCGGTGATGGAGCTGAGGGTGTTTGTGGAGTTGCGGAGGGCGTTGTAGTCACTCTGAGGGGCTTTCATTTAATTTGCCTCTAATTGCTCATAAACAGAGCAGGAAAACAACAGAAGCAACAGTAAACAGCAGCGCGGTGGTGCTGCGAAGCTCGGCGGGAGGGTTGCGGCTGCGCTGACAGGGCGGGGTCGTCTCCAGGACGGGGTGGAGATCATGGGACAGTGGCTGAATGTGTTTTTGCCCTGCTGTTTTCCAGGCTGGCTGCCAGGGCGGCTACTGTGGTTTCTCTGGTGGAAAAGTTTACTGACTCACATACGTGAATAAAGACGGGGAGCTTCGGGCCTGGTCCTCCCTTCGTCTCTCTTTCTCTCTCTCCCTTCTTTCTGTGGAGCTCTCTCGTCCACAGTTGCATGCTGTAATGTAACAGCCCTGTCCCTGCTGAGGACATATCCGGCGTGTTGAGACATGCCATGTTCTCTCTGTCACCCAGCAGAGCAGCAGAGCAGGTCCTCCTCCTGTCACACTGGCGGTGACTCACTGCAGGGTGTGACACTGAGAGCAGTGGAAACCCTCAACTACTCACCCTACATTCCACAACTGCTCCAATCTCTGTTTTGGTTGGTGCTTGTTGCTATGACTACGCTACGTCTGTGCTGAGATGTAGACCAGTTCTCACAGTTCACTGTGGTTCATGAATGCGAGGGGTCCAATACCAGGTTCTGCCCACCTTTGGGATGAGTTAGGGTAAACTAGAACTGACCAACCAGCATCAGTACCTGACCTCACTAATGCTCAATCAAATCCTCACAGCAATGTTCCAACATCAGGACCTCTGCTCACTAATGCTCAGTCCGATCCTAACAGCAATGTTCCAACATCAGGACCTGACCTCACTAATGCTCAATCAAATCCTCACAGCAATGTTCCAACATCAGGACCTCAGCTCACTAATGCTCAATCAAATCTTCACAGCAATGTTCCAACATCAGGACCTCAGCTCACTAATGCTCAATCCGATCCTCACAGCAATGTTCCAACATCAGGACCTGACCTTGCTAATGCTCAATCAAATCCTCACAGCAATGTTCCAACATCAGTACCTGACCTCACTAATACTCAATCAAATCCTCACAGCAATGTTCCAACATCAGTACCTGGCCTCACTAATGCTCAATCAAATCCTCACAGCAATGTTCCAACGTCAGTACCTGACCTCACTAATACTCAATCAAATCCTCACAGCAATGTTCCAACATCAGTACCTGACATCACTAATACTCAATCAAATCCTCACAGCAATGTTCCAACATCAGTACCTGACCACACTAATGCTCAATCACATCCTCACAGCAATATTCCAACATCAGTACCTGACCTCACTAATGCTCAATCAAATCCTCACAGCAATATTCCAACATCAGTACCTGACCTCACTAATGCTCAATCAAATCCTCACAGCAATGTTCCAACATCAGGACCTGACCTCACTAATGCTCAATCAAATCCTCACAGCAATGTTCCAACATCAGGACCTGACCTCACTAATGCTCAATCAAATCCTCACAGCAATGTTCCAACATCAGGACCTGACCTCACTAATACTCAATCAAATCCTCACAGCAATGTTCCAACATCAGTACCTGGCCTCATTAATACTGAATCAAATCTTCACAGCAATGTTCTATCATCAGGACCTGATATCACTAATGCTCAATCAAATCCCCACAGCAATGTTCCAACATCAGTACCTGACCTCACTAATGCTCAATCAAATCCTCACAGCAATGTTCCAACAATCATTACCTGAGCTCACTAATGCTCAACCAAATCCTCACAGCAATGTTCTAACATCAGTACCTGACCTCACTAATGCTCAATCAAATCCTCACAGCAATGTTCCAACATCAGTACCTGACCTCACTAATGCTCAATCAGATCATCACAGCAATGTTCTAACATCAGTACCTGACCTCACTAATGCTCAATCAAATCCTCACAGCAATGTTCCAACATCAGGACCTGACCTCACTAATGCTCAATCAGATCTTCACAGCAATGTTTAACATCAGTACCTGACCTCACTAATGCTCAATCAAATCCTCACAGCAATGTTCCAACATCAGTACCTGACCTCACTAATGCTCAATCAGATCTTCACAGCAATGTTCCAACATCAGTACCTGACCTCACTAATGCTCAATCAAATCCTCACAGCAATGTTCCAACATCGGAACTGACCTCACTAATGCTCAATCAGATCTTCACAGCAATGTTTAACATCAGTACCTGACCTCACTAATGCTCAATCAGATCTTCACAGCAATGTTTAACATCAGTACCTGACCTCACTAATGCTCAATCAAATCCTCACAGCAATGTTCCAACATCAGTACCTGACCTCACTAATGCTCAATCAAATCCTCACAGCAATGTTCCAACATCAGGACCTGACCTCACTAATGCTCAAACAGATCCTCACAGCCATGTTCAGCCTAACACCAGTTGTTCTAGATGTGGTATTTGTAGAACGTGTAACAGGGTAGCAGCTGTGGAGTGAGTTCCTCTGTGTGGCTCCGCATGAATGAGTCTATCTTCTGTTCCGCTGTGGAGCAGACATCTTCCCACACCTCAGTCGCGGCTCAGTGACCGTGCTGAGTGGGACGGCCTAATTGCTGTGAATAGCTAGCCTGTTCCTAAATTAGCTGGACCCCACGTCAGGATGTCCTGCCCCGTGGGGAGCCTGTCTATAACAGGCCACTGAGTGGGGGTTGGTACGTGACTGTTAGCCCTGACCACTAGCTTTGGTCCTCTGGGTGGTCTGCAGTGTAATTAGCAGGAGGAGAGGGTGGGCTGCACGGCAGCGCTGTGTGAGGTGATAGTGATGTGCAGTGTTGAGGGCAGGGCAGCGCTGTGTGAGGTGATAGTGATGTGCAGTGTTGAGGGCAGGGCAGCGCTGTGTGAGGTGATAGTGATGTGCAGTGTTGAGGGCAGGGCAGCGCTGTGTGAGGTGATAATGATGTGCAGTGTTGAGGGCAGGGCAGTGCGGTGTGAGGTGATTGTGATGTGCAGTGTTGAGGGCAGGGCAGCGCTGTGTGAGGTGATAGTGACGTGCAGTGAGGCTCGGTTAAGTCATCCATACCCCGTAATCCCCTCGTTACTGATGCACAAACACAGTGGACAGTGAGGCTCTGAGGCCGCAGACTTATTAGTGTGCTCAGGGTTCATTAGCAGGATCGTTTGGGGGGACCCAATGTGGGGTTCTAACAGGCTACAGTTTATTTAATCTTTATCCAGTTTAAAGTTTGATCCAATCAGAGTATCTAAACCTGGGCTAATCACAGCCTGAGTATCTAAACCTGGACTAATCACAGTCTGAGTATCTAAACCTGGACTAATCACAGCCCGAGTATCTACACCTGGACTAATCACAGTCTGAGTATCTAAACCTGGACTAATCACAGTCTGAGTATCTAAACCTGGACTAATCACAGCCCGAGTATCTACACCTGGACTAATCACAGTCTGAGTATCTAAACCTGGACTAATCACAGCCCGAGTATCTACACCTGGACTAATCACAGTCTGAGTATCTAAACCTGGACTAATCACAGTCTGAGTATCTAAACCTGGACTAATCACAGCCCGAGTATCTACACCTGGACTAATCACAGTCTGAGTATCTAAACCTGGACTAATCACAGTCTGAGTATCTAAACCTGGACTAATCACAGCCCGAGTATCTACACCTGGACTAATCACAGTCTGAATATTTAAACCTGGACTAATCACAGCCTGAGTATCTAAACTTGGATTAATCACTATCTGCATCTGGATTAAACATGGACTGAGTATCTAAACCTGGATTAATCTCAGTTTGAATATTTAAACCTGGATTAATCACAGCCTGAGTAACTATTCCTGGATTAATCGCAGCCTGAGTATCTAAACCTGGATTAATCACAGTCTGAGTATCTAAACCTGGAATAATCACTGCCTGAGTATCTAAACCTGGATTAATCACAGTCTGAGTATCTAAACCTGGATTAATCACAGCCTGAGTATCTAAACCTGGATTAATCACAGTCTGAGTCTCTAAACCTGGATTAATCACAGTCTGAGTTTCTAAACCTGGATTAATCACAGTCTGAGTAACTATTCCTGGATTAATCACAGCCTGAGTATCTAAACCTGGATTAATCACAGCCTGAGTATCTAAACCTGGAATAATCACTGCCTGAGTATCTAAACCTGAATTAATCACAGCCTGAGTATCTAAACCTGGATTAATCACAGTCTGAGTCTCTAAACCTGGATTAATCACAGTCTGAGTTTCTAAACCTGGATTAATCACAGTCTGAGTAACTATTCCTGGATTAATCACAGCCTGAGTATCTAAACCTGGATTAATCACAGCCTGAGTATCTAAACCTGGATTAATCACAGTCTCTAATGTTTAAACCAGGATTAATCTCAGCCTGAGTATTTAAACCTGGATTAATCACAGTCTGAGTATCTAAACTTGGATTAATCACTATCTACACCTGGATTAAACATGGACTGAGTATCTAAACTTGGATTAATCTCTGTTTGAGTATTTAAACCTGGATTAATCCCAGTCTCTAATGTTTAAACCAGGATTAATCTCAGTCTGAGTATTTAAACCTGGATTACTCACAGTTTGTGTGTCTAAACCTGGATTAATCACTATCTGCATCTGGATTAAACATGGACTGAGTATCTAAACCTGGATTAATCTCAGTTTGAATATTTAAACCTGGATTAATCACAGTCTGAGTAACTATTCCTGGATTAATCACAGTCTCTAATGTTTAAACCAGGATTAATCTCAGCCTGAGTATTTAAACCTGGATTAATCACAGTCTGAGTATCTAAACTTGGATTAATCACTATCTACACCTGGATTAAACATGGACTGAGTATCTAAACTTGGATTAATCTCTGTTTGAGTATTTAAACCTGGATTAATCCCAGTCTCTAATGTTTAAACCAGGATTAATCTCAGTCTGAGTATTTAAACCTGGATTACTCACAGTTTGTGTGTCTAAACCTGGATTAATCACTATCTGCATCTGGATTAAACATGGACTGAGTATCTAAACCTGGATTAATCTCAGTTTGAATATTTAAACCTGGATTAATCACAGTCTGAGTAACTATTCCTGGATTAATCACAGTCTCTAATGTTTAAACCAGGATTAATCTCAGCCTGAGTATTTAAACCTGGATTAATCACAGTCTGAGTATCTAAACTTGGATTAATCACTATCTACACCTGGATTAAACATGGACTGAGTATCTAAACTTGGATTAATCTCTGTTTGAGTATTTAAACCTGGATTAATCCCAGTCTCTAATGTTTAAACCAGGATTAATCTCAGTCTGAGTATTTAAACCTGGATTACTCACAGTTTGTGTGTCTAAACCTGGATTAACCACAGCCTCTATTGCATAAGCCTGGTTTAATCACAGCCTCTTACTTTCTAAACATTTATTAATCACAGTGTCTAATGTTTAAACCTGGATTAATCAGGGTCTGAGTATCTAAACCCGGATTAATCCCCACCTCAGTATTTGATGTAAAATCACGACTAGAACCTCAACCAGTCAGAGGGTGTGGTTGGGTGGAGTTGTAGAGTTTTGGTCTTTAGTGAAATGCCAACTTCTGTAAGAAGATTCCTGAATCAGGTTCTCGAACTGTAGTCTGCAGCACACTCGCTGGAATGAGATCCCATTCACTGATCTGCTCCTGCCTAGCCTGGAGTCTGTGAGTCAGGAACATGGTGAGTCATGTGATGTGAACTTGGCACTGGCCAACCGATGTAAAGCCAAAACACCACCTGACCTGGTTCTCAGCCATTACCAGCTGAGCTACTGGAAGCCTGAAGCCTCCACAGCAAGCTGCTTCCAACTTATCAAACCAGCTTACTGCTGCTTACTCCATCATGGTGACGTGGCCTCCACCTCTGTTCTCCACCTCTGTTCATCAGCAGTTATGGACCACTCCAACTCATTCCAAATGTACTGGATGCACCTCCATCACTTGACGCTCCAAAGAACACAGTTCCACTTGGTAAAGTACAACACCATACTAAAACATAACACTATACGTCCTAGGCTTTGTAGACACCTGTCCATCCAGCGGTTCCTCTGAGATGATGGGTTTGATGATGAGTAACAGCCTCTACTCTTCTGGTAAAACTTTGTTTTTATAATTTGATTGTATTCTGCCACAAGACAAGAGAGGACAAGGATAACCCAAGTTGTTATCAATGCTCCGTTCAGAAGCCTGCATCACTGATGGTATGGGGTTGCATGAGTGCTTGTGGCATGGGCAGCTTGCATGTCTGGAAAGGCACCATTAATGCAGAGAACTATGTTCAGGTTCTAGAACAACATATGCTCCCATCTAGACGTCATCTCCTTCAGGGAAGACCCTGCATTTCTCAACAAGATAATGCCAGACCACATTCTGCAGCAATCACAACATCATGGCTACGTAGGAGAAGGATCCCGGTACTGAAATGGCCAGCCTGCAGTCCAGATCTTTCTATAGAGAACATTTGGCGCATCATAAAGAGGAAGGTGCGACAAAGAAGGCCCGAGACGATTGAACAGTTAGAGGTCTGTATTAGATATGAATGGGAGAGCATTCCTATTTCTAAACTTAAGAAACTGGTCTCCTGTGTCCCCAGACGTCTGTTGAGTGTTGTAAGAAGAAGGGGGGATGCCACACAGTGGTGAAAATGGCCTTGTCCCAACTTTTTTGGGATTTGTTGACGGCATGAAATTTTGAAACAACATATTTTCCCCTTAAAATGATACATTCTCTCAGTTTAAACTTTTGATCTGTGATTTGTGTTCTATTCTGAATAAAATATTAGATGTTGGCACCTCCACATCATTGCATTCAGTTTTTATTCACTATTTGTTTAGTGTCCCAACTTTTTTGGAATCCAGTTTGTATAATCATGATGTCGAGTTAAACGAAACATCAGTTCAAATTTGTCTCTTTATTTAAAAAGCGAAGGAATTCTGCCCCTACAGGAGAGTCAGAGAGTTTCAGAACAATAGTTGTAAGTATTTTACATCATAACAGCCTTTTAATATCAACTGCATCGTTGCGTCAGAGACACAGCATTCCATTAAACATAGAGACTGAGTATCTAAACCTTGATTAATCTCAGTTTGAATATTTAAACCTGGATTAATCACAGTCTGAGTAACTATTCCTGGATTAATCACAGTCTCTAATGTTTAAACCTGGATTAATCTCAGTTTGTGTGTCTAAACCTGGATTAACCACAGCCTCTATTGCATAAACCTGGATTAATCACAGTCTGAGTATCTAAACTTGGATTAATCACTATCTACACCTAGATTAAACATGGACTGAGTATCTAAACCTGGATTAATCTCTGATTAAATATTTAAACCTGGATTAATCACAGTCTCTAATGTTTAAACCTGGATTAATCTCAGTCTGAGTATTTAAACCTGGATTAATCACAGCCTTTGTTGTCTAAACCTGGATTAACCACAGCCTCTATTGCATAAACCTGGATTAATCACAGTTTGAGTGTCTAAACCTGGATTAACCACAGCCTTTGTTGTCTAAACATGGATTAACCACAGCCTCTATTACATAAAGATGGATTACTCACAGTTTGATTGTCTAAACCTGGATTAACCACAGCCTCTAATGCATAAACCTGGTTTAATCACAGCCTCTTATTTTCTAAACATTTATTAATCACAGTGTCTAATGTTTAAACCTGGATTAATCAGAGTCTGAGTGTTTAAACCTGGATTAATCCCCACCTCAGTATTTGATATAAAATCACGACTGGTGGTTGGGTGGAGTTGTAGAGTTTTGGTCTTTAGTGAAATGCCAACAGAAGTCATAGAAGTCATAAAGTTAAACGAAACATCAGTTCAAATTTGGTCACTTTATTTAATAATGGAAAAACAAGCGAAGGAATTCTGCCCCTACAGGAGAGTCAGAGAGTTTCAGAACAATAGTTGTAAATATTTTACATCATAACAGCCTTTTAATATCAACTGCATCGTTGCGTCAGAGACACAGCATTCCCGGGAGAAGTCCTGGGAAAGTGCGCTCATCCTAGCAACTCCAAAACGTTAGCGTGTTTGCTACAGCACATTCCTTCCTACTATCTTCAAACACCCAGGAATGAAAAGCGTATCAGATTGGAAACAGCTCAAACAGAAGCCGGTGTACGCTGGAGGGTTCCTACATGTAGCTCCAAGTGGTGGCCAGCAGGGCGGCGCCAACAGCCGCCGTGAGTGGCAGCCGGACGCTGCTGGCTCCATTGCAGAGGTCCGTGCTGCAGCAGGTTTGGGTGACGGTGTAACCGACACCCAGAATGCTGCCCGTGCTGGTGACGCAGTTGGTGGAGTTGATGCAGCCGCTGGTGTAGAAATTCAAGGCACCCGTCAAGTTGAAGGCTGGGAGAAAAGGGAGTAGGGTGGGAAAAGGATCAAGCTTTCAATCAGCGGGTGGAGTTAGAGCATCTAACGCCTACATCCTGATTAGCTCACAGGTTTATAGTGGCTCAAGGTGTAGTGAATACAAGTCCAGGCACTATATGGCCAAAAGTATGTGGACAACTGATCAGCAGCGTGATGGATAAGCTGTTCCAAAAACCCTGGGTGTTAATATGGAGCTGGGCCCCCACTTTGTGCCAGCTGTTCCGCACTTTGCTGCTCAACATCAAACCAAGACTTTTGCAATCAGAGGCCTCTCAAAGTGTGCTGTGTGGGACAGGTCTGAAATACAAGCTCTTGGTCATAATGCACCCTGTGCTGTGGGTGGAGGCTTGAATGGTTTCTCTGAAGATGTGGTTTTGGATGTTTGTCCAGAGTAATTTGTGTGTGAGTGCAGGTATGTTTGCAGGTGTGCGTGTAAGAATGAGCCTCGGGATGAATGGGTCGGAGAACGTGAACTTCAGTGTGTGTGAGTTTCTGTGAGTACGTGCTCTCCTCTCATACCTGCGACTCCTGTGTAGCAGTTGTTATCGGTGCCGGTGCAGGTTTTAGAGCTGCTGATGAAACACCTCCCTAAAAGTCCCACTGAGCATGAGTAACACTTCAGCCCCTCAGCTAGAGAGAGAGAGAGAGAGAGAGAGAGAGAGTAGTTAGTAAGTACTTTTTATTGCTGCAGTTGCATTAGCACAAACCAGGCTAGGCATGAACCAGGCCAGGTATAAACTGGTTCCAACATAAACCAACAGAAACATAAAGCAGGCCGAGCATGAACCAAACCTTCATGTAGTGGGGCCAAGTATGAACTGGGCCAAACATGAACCAATACTAGTATGAAGCAGGTCAAATATGTACTGGGCCAAACATGAACCAATACTAGTATGAAGCAGGCCATGTATGAACTGGGCCAAACATGAACCAATACTAGTATGAAGCAGGTCCAGTATGTACTGGGTCAAACATGAACCAAAACTAGTATGAAGCAGGTCAAGTATAACCTGGGCCAAACATAAACCAATACTAGTATGAAGCAGGTCAAGTATCTACTGGGCCAAACATAAACCTATACTAGTATGAAGCAGGCCATGTATGAAGTGGGTCAAACATGAACCAAAACTAGTATGAAGCAGGCCATGTATGAACTGGGCCAAACATAAACCTATACTAGTATGAAGCAGGCCATGTATGAAGTGGGTCAAACATGAACTAATACTAGTATGAAGCGGGTCAAGTAGGAACTGGGCCAAACATGAACCAATACTAGTATGAAGCAGACCATGTATGAAGCTGGCCAAACATAAACCAATACTAGTATGAAGCAGGTCAAGTATGAACTAGGCCAAACATGAACCAAAACTAGTATGAAGCAGGTCAAGTATCTACTGGGCCAAACATAAACCTATACTAGTATGAAGCAGGTCAAGTATCTACTGGGCCAAACATGAACCAATACTAGTATGAAGCAGGTCAAGTATGAACTGGGCCAAACATGAACCAATACTAGTATGAAGCAGGCCATGTATGAACTGGGCCAAACATAAACCAATACTAGTATGAAGCAGGTCCAGTATGTACTGGGCAAAACATGAACCAATACTAGTATGAAGCTGGTCAAGTGTGTACTGGGCCAAACATGAATCAATACTAGTATGAAGAAGGGTCAAGTATGAACTGGGCCAAACATGAACCAATACTAGTATGATGCAGGTCAAGTATGTACTGGGCCAAACATGAACCAATACTAGTATGAAGCAGGTCAAGTATCTACTGGGCCAAACATAAACCTATACTAGTATGAAGCGGTTCAAGTATCTACTGGGCCAAACATGAACCAATACTAGTATGAAGCAGGTCAAGTATGAACTGGGTCAAACATGAACCAATACTAGTATGAAGCAGGTCAAGTATGAACTAGGACAAACATAAACCAATACTAGTATGAAGCAGGTCAAGTATGAACTGGGCCAAACATGAACCAATACTAGTATGAAGCAGGTCAAGTATGAACTGGGTCAAACATGAACCAATACTAGTATGAAGCAGGTCAAGTATGAACTAGGACAAACATAAACCAATACTAGTATGAAGCAGGTCAAGTATGAACTGGGCCAAACATGAACCAATACTAGTATGAAGCAGGTCAAGTATGTACTGGGCCAAACATGAACCAATACTAGTATGAAGCAGGTCAAGTATGAACTGAGCCAAACATGAACTAATACTAGTATGAAGCAGGTCAAGTATCTACTGGGTCAAAAATGAACCAATCCAAGCATGGACCAGGTCCATATGGAGTACTTAAGCAAAACCGGACCTTTTCGGGCCTAGGGATCAGCTGTGTTTCTGAAGGAGGAAGAATGAAGCATACATTATAAAGAACACCCTGCATATAATCATCATACTGTTTGGTTGGTTGAAAAATATGTCAACATGTGGGTTCAAATATTGAAATACAAACATTTCACACAGAACCTGTTTCTATTAGCTGACCTGTTTCAGCTTTCAGAAACACAGAAGAAAGAACTGGTTGAAAACGAGATAATAAGCCCGCTAGCATCTCCATATCTCGATCTATCTTGATTGCCACCATGCTGAACTGAGCAAATCCCTCTTCGCGGACCTAGCACTCGAAAACAAGCTCTTAACTGCTTCAGATCTTATCTGTCTTCATGCAGAAGCTGTGTCATCACTTGTTGAGTTCCTCAGGGTTCCATTCTGGGTCCCTCCCAATTCTGTCATGGTATGTCACTTCTTGGATTCCATTCATTTCATTGCGATGCCGATGACATAGCACTGACTGTGTAAACATGTAGATGCTCCCATATTTGGCTCTTTATCCAGTTAATCAGACACAACTGAATTAATGTTGGTCTTTCAGGCACTTTGAAATCTTTCACAAATGATTCCATAACTCAGTCCACTGCCCAGAAAAGCACTCTATGCTATACTAAGACTCCTAAGAGTGCTTTTTTCATGGCATTGTGCCAGCTTGACTTGGCTCAGCTCGCCTTTTTAGGTCTCCTATTAAGCAAGACTGGTACCTGTGCTGCTCACCTCCATTAAGGTTCTAAGCTAGGTACTTTTCACCTCTATTGAGGTTCTAAGCTCAGTGCTTTTAAGCAAGCTGAGCTGACACCCAAAGGACGACTGGTTGATTGGAGAGAATCGTCATTAAGCGCATATGCTAACGCTAACTTCCATAACTTTAACGCTAACTTTAATGTACCCTCTTGTATCTCATTTGAGGAACCAGATGCTGTTTTAGCTGGTTATGTCTCACTTACTTTTAACTGATTTCCATGACATTAGTTATTGCTATTCTTATATATATTTTTGACTGATTGATTTTTGACTTTGATTGATTGATTGGGGGTGGTTCCAAGGTCCATGAACAGAAGCATATGGAGAAATTATATCACGTCATTGTTTGATGTTTTTGTTCTTCTAATTTGCGACATCATGTCAGTTTGTAAGACCTCCATGAGCACCACTAACTGTAGCTGGGATTGGATTATGATGGACTGGACGAGTTTTTGGCTGTGGGCCACCTCAGTGTTCAGACACTCCTACATCCAAGAATTGGTCAGTTGGTCCAGATTTGGTGGATGCCTTTCCTGGCCCAATTCCGAGGAGAATTCCCTGTAGACTGGGGTTTTAGCCACTGCTGGTAGACCCGTATGATCGTACGCTTCCATACACCTGCAGATTCAGCTACTTCCTTCACACTATGGTCTTTGGCCACGCCCACATGCTCAGTCCATCCTTTTAGCCAAGCATTAACATCTGCTCTGGAGCCATTTACCACACATGGAACGAGACTGTACTGTAGCACCTCCTCCCAATCTACGAATCCCATCACTCACACTCCGCAGGTATTAATAACTCCATCATCCTCATGCAGCAGCGCCATCTGCAGGAGCCTGAAGTTACTACTGCCTTAAACACACAAGGTGACTAGTTTTTCACTGGTCCAGTGAGCTTATGCTTTAATGACGGATGATTGGAAACTAAATAGAGCTCTTACCTGCAACGAAGAACACGGCCACAGCCACCACAGCAAGCACAATCTTATTCATTCTGAAAGCGGTTTATTCGTTCCTAGAAGCCGAGTCCTCGATAGTCTCTTCTAGGCTGTTGGAAATCCAGGACGGGCCTTGAAATGCTTTGGACAGAAGCTGAAGGTAAGAAGGATAATACCCGGAGGATGCGGGGCTAGATATACTCTCCTGTCCAGGGAGGAGCTGATGGATAATTTATGAGCTTGATCAGTGATATGGGTGCGGCCGCTTGTCTTCAGCTGAGCATCAGGTGAGGACCAGCGGAGTGAGCCATTCAAATCATGGAAAGGTGAGGACACAATGCTTAAAGGGGGACAGACCTGTTTTCATACACACAGACACCCAATCAAACCCAGCGTAGGGTCAGCTCATCGCTCCGGTGATAAAGACAATGTGATTACGTTTGTGGTCCCGTAGTCAAGGATCAAATTCAAGCCTGCATGGAGAGTCTTTTGTGTACTGTAGCTATAACACAAGCACTGGTCCTATAGATAAAGCACCCACATCGTCCAGGTCATGGAACCGTCTCGAAGAAGCAGGTCAAGGTGGCTGGAATGTTGGTGTCCCAAACAAATAGCACATTCTTACTGTCCTTTGGGTTATAAACCCGATATGGCTCTGGAGCTTCCATTGAGTCTTGGTTCCTCTTAAAAGCTCTTCCTCAGGTTCTTAGAGAGCTTTACCCTCTGAGGCTTGGTTCCTTCCCATGCTGTTAAAGATCTTCACCTTCTGAGTCTTGGTTCCTCATAATAGCTCTTCCTCAGGTTCTCAGTTAGCTTTTACTTCTGAGGCTTGGTTCCTCCCCATGCTCCTAAAGACCTTTCAATTCTGAGTCTTGGTTCCTCCCCATGCTCTTAAAGAGCTTTACCTTCTGAGTCTTGGTTCCTCCCCATGCTGTTAAAGAGCTTTACCTTCTGAGTCTTGGCTCATCTTAATAGCTCTTCCTCAGGTTCTTAGAGAGCTTTCACTTCTAAGACATGGTTTCTCCCCATGCTGTTAAAGAGCTTTACCTTCTGAGGCTGGGTTCCTCTTAATAGCTCTTCCTCAGGTTCTTCGAGAGCTTTACCTTCTGAGTATTGGTTCCTCTTAATAGCTGTTCCTCAGGTTCTTCGAGAGCTTTTACTTCTAAGGGCTTGGTTCCTTCCCATGCTGTTAAAGATCATCACTTTCTGAGTCTTGGTTCATCTTAATAGCTGTTCCTCAGATTCTTAGGGAGCTTTTACTTCTGAGGCTTGGTTCCTTCCCATGCTGTTAAAGATCTTCACCTTCTGAGTCTTGGTTCCTCATAATAGCTCTTCCTCAGGTTCTCAGTTAGCTTTTACTTCTGAGGCTTGGTTCCTCCCCATGCTCCTAAAGACCTTTCAATTCTGAGTCTTGGTTCCTCCCCATGCTCTTAAAGAGCTTTACCTTCTGAGTCTTGGTTCCTTCCCATGCTGTTAAAGAGCTTTACCTTCTGAGTCTTGGTTCCTCTTAATAGCTCTTCCTCAGGTTCTTAGAGAGCTTTACCTTCTGAGTCTTGGTTCCTCGTAATAGCTCTTCCTCAGGTTCTTAGAGAGCTTTTACTTCTGAGGCTTGGTTCCTCCCCATACTCATAAAGAGCTTTACCTTCTGAGGCTTGGTTCCTCTTAACAGCTCTTCCTCAGGTTCTTAGAGAGCTTATCCTTCTGAGGCTTGGTTCCTCAGGTTCTTCAAGAGATTCTCTTTTCGAGGCTCATTTCCACTTAGTGTTTCCTACTTATGGTCTTAGAGAGTTTCTCATTCTGAGTCTTGGTTCCTCTCAGTGGTTCTTCCTCATGCTTTCAGAGAGCTTATTCTTTTGCATCTTGGTTACACGTAGCCTTTCTTTCTAATGCTCTTAGATAGGTTCTCCTCTTGAGTCTTGGTTTAGTTCAGTGCTTGCTTCTCATGCTCTTAAAGGGCTTCTTCTTCTGAGTCTTGAATCCTATCAGTGATTCTTCCCCAGGTTCTTTGACAGCTTCCTCTTTTGAGTCTTGGTTCCTCTTAGTGGTTCCTCCTCATACTTTTAGAGTGCCTCTTTTTCTTGGTTGCTCCTTGGGGTTTTCCCAGGTTCTTAGAAAGCTTCTCCTTTTTGTTCTCACTTCCTCTTAGTGGTTCTCCATATTGTCTCATTTTGAGTCTGGAACGTATCAAGAACAGTGTATAAAGTACATGTGTACTGCAGAGAATCATGCTGGTAAAATGGAATTAAGTCCAATCAATAAACAAATGAATGAATGAATTGATTAATGGATGAATAAATAAAAACGTCCTCACCTGTCGATGGTGAGAAAGATGATACTTCCAAGCCTTTTATATTGTCTTGCTGAGTCACCAGATCAGGTTTCTCCATGTCTCCATGTGTTAGGGACATGCTGGACACTGACAGGTGTTAATGCCGGAGCTAGTTATGCCTCCAAAGCACATGACCACATGCACACAGTGCTAAACCATAGTGTGTCTATGTTCAGACCCAAAAATGAGGGCTTTGTCCCAGAAATGGGAAGCCATCCTTCTGCATGAGCCCAACCAATCAGGGCACACCGCCACGTCTTCTGGTATATCCAGATTGTATCCAGATGGATTTTGATAGTCTGGAAAAATAAACACACATTTGAATTGTGACTCCAACCTGGTGTCTGGGTCTGGACGCTCCTGCCATTATTATTGAATTTGCAGGCGTCTTGTTGCCGAACAACCATGTCATATCCAGAGTGACGGAAATCCTAGGATGCAAGAAGAGCCAAAGAGTTGTGGACCGGGACTTGACAGAACAATTGATTGGAGGGTGAAATGATGCGCCTCTGACTTTCCTGCTTCCGCGTATGAAAGCTACATCACCAGTGTGGCTATGTAGCTACTACGTCTTCACCACAGGCTGATAAACTGGTGATGTCTGGACACACCAACCCCACCTGAGTACAGTCTGAACACAGCCCGACAAGACAGTAGTGTGTTGCTGTTTACTAGGATTGTTTATCGTTATAATAAATCTCTTGACGCTCGCTGCCCCAGAGTCTTTTTGTTCCTGACAGCAGTTAACAATACTCAGACACAATCAAAGAACCAGAGATTAATGCAGCAATTGGCAATTACAAGATGAAAAAGGGAGGTGCTCCTAGCAACCACCTGGAAGTCCCGTTAGATTCACCAACACGGTCCTCCATCAGATAAACAGCACTGGAAGCTTTCATTTTTAAAAGTGAGAAGAACATCAAGGTCCACTCTTACTGGTGGTGTACTCAGAACAATGGACTGACAACCCCAGACCCCAGAGAGTCCAGACCTCAACACCATTATTTTATTCTGAGGAAAAGCAGAAACTCAGCTAAACCAGCTTCTAAGACTGAACTTTGGGGTGCATCTCATTGAATGGCAAGCTGGAAGCAGCACAGCAGCTTGTAATAATCAGACAAATTCAAGGAAATTAATAATTACTGACTCCCAAAAGATAAATTCAGCATTTTGCTAATCTTTGCATGAATCTGAATCCTCCATTTTTTGGCAGATTCAGACCGAATAGCCTGTAAGTGATATAATTAGATCTTAGGTATTTTTATATTTGTATACTGATCACTATTTATTAAATTCCCCAATATTTTAATACATTAATACACTAAACATAACTTTACACAATGATGCCCTCGATCTCCATTGTTAATTGCACTTGCTCTGGAGCCTTTGGCTATCACAGTTAGCGCTCTTCTGGATATATCATTTGATGTGCTCAGTAGAAGTGAACTAAAGACTACCTCAACACTTCACTGGCACAGACTCCAATAGAGCACTGTATACTGTTCCAGTGTTCCATTTCTCCACTGTTTTATTTATTACTCACTGCACTATTTGTCCTCGAGTGTGTAATACATATTCTTCTATGAAAAAAAAAACACTTGATGTGCAATAATTATATCTCTATAAGCTAATAAAAGTATGTGCAATAACTAACTGCTACCTCACCTGTCTGTTGTCTCACCTGTCTGTTGTCTGTTTAGACTTATCTTATCTTATTAGAAAGTTTAGGAAATGTTTAGGGTGTCCTAATGTGTTATCCTGTTTCTACGAGAAAGGCCACACTGAACCTTGAGTAGTCCCTTCACCAAGTCTCCTAAAGGGTTTACACTCATATTACACCTAAAATAAAGTTAACAGCAGGAGTTACATATGTTTACACTGCAGATAAATATTGATGGAGCTTAGTACACAGTCATTAGTCAGTGGAAGAAAGAAAAGCGGTGGCTTAGGATATACAATACTCCCAACCAAAACTGGAATGAAATAGTAAAAATGTGTATTTCAGTTTTTACACAAATACATGACCCGGCTTCTTTTAGAATGTCAGTTTATTCAGTAGTCCATTCAGTTTTCTATATAGTCACAACACTAAACAAGGTAATACTACAAAAGACAAACATGGTTCAGAGGTCATACAGCTTGTCAGTTATCTTCAACTACTTTCAGTTTATTCAAAAGGAATTTCACAAAACATTGACATCACATTTATTCCCATAATTTAAAACTATAAAACCACATCATAAGCCTTTTCCCTTTGGGTCAGTTTCCTTCAAATTTAAATAGACTAATTCACTCATTTTAATTTTAAGTCTACAAATGTATTTCTTAGGTAAACTTTTCGTTCTTAAATTAGAGATCAAAAGTTAACATCTGAGGAATATTTACTAGGAATGTGCTTTTTATGTACATTTCAGTTTTTTTCTAAAAACTTGAATTATTTGGGCAAAATAAAAGTTTCTGCAAAAGCGTGTAAATTTCACATGTGTAGTTGAGTTAAATTTACAGAACATTTGAGACACTGATGACTAAAACATGAAGCTAGACACACACATTTTTAATCTGTCCACACTTTTTCAAGTTGCTAGGATACAATTCTAACTGGTATATATTAACGCCAGTGAGAGCTTTGACCAGTTATAGTCTAAAAGACTCTTGACCAAGGATGATTCTACCATTACTGTAAATCCAACTGGGTTACCATCACAGGACATGTGTATTTGAACTATTGCTGTCTTGATATTTACTAAGGAACCAACTTCAATGTGCTAGTTTGTAAGCTGCTTTGTGATAGATTAGCATATAAGGTAGCCATGTGTATTTAGTAAGAACGAAAAGACCAACAATTAGCCATAAAAACTGACCACCGTTAAACCTGAACGACAGCTCTCAGCAGAAAATTACAAAGTATATAAAATACATTCAGTATAAAAATGGGAATTTGTAGAAATTCATTTTGGGGACTAACGCCTTAGAAATAGGGGTTGCAGGACGATAGATTTTTTCAAATCTGGTTAGGCAGTGAAAGTTGATTTGATGTTAATTAATCGCTGATGATGTCATAGCTCAGGAATTTTAGAAATTTCAGAAGGGTTTAGCAATCAGGTCAGGTCTCTATAGGTCAGTAAAGCTCGACGTTCCAGCAAACCCTGGATCGCATTGCTAACCTTTAGGGAACTGGAAATATGAACACAGATACTGAAAACCTGACAAATTTACTATTGCCTTACTGAAGCGCCTGCCTTGGTGGAAGTTTGAGAGCCACAGATATTTAGAATGTTGTTTCTTGGTAAAAAATAAGAATGACTGCAAATCTAACTGGGTTACAGGGTGTTAGGCCTGCTGACCAACCACACATTAATATTGTTGTTGTTTTTGTTGTTGTTTTTTTGTGGTTGATACTGAGGTAACAACATTCAACATCTAAACTTGTGGGAATCCAAATTTTTAAAACCTGGCTTTATAAATCTGTGACCAAGTCAAATTCTGTCTTCTCTGAGATGCCCATGTTGTTAGTGGCATAATCACGTGATCTACTTAATTTATGTGAGATTACTTAACATCAACCTTACACCATCATTGCCGAGCAGAAATATCAACAAGTCAACTAGTCCCTGCAACCCCTACTTAGAAATGCCAACATAAAGTTAACAACAAGTACTCAAGCAAACGTGAAACACTAATTTGAACTCGCAATCTGAACGTAGAGTTAGTCTGGCCTTACGATATCCTTCATACAACAGCAGGATGTGTTAGAAACTGCACTGAATCTGTCTAGACATCATACGGATTCAAGTAAGAGATGGTAATTAGATGGAATTGCCCAAGAAGAAGGCTAGCAGGGTGGCACCGAGAGCCACGGGCAGGGAGAGTTGCATGTAGGGGGCGCCACTGATCTGGACAGGGTTGCACTTGTCTGTGGTGCAGCAGCTTGACGAGATGACGTAGCTGGCGCCCAGGACGGTCCCGTTGTAGGTGATGTTGCACAGACTCGAGTCCAGGCATCCCTGAGTGTTGAAACCAACGAAACCGGAGATCGAGGGGAAAGCTGTGGAGGCATAAAGAGGAGGGGTTTAGAGACATCGTCAGACAGTTGTCCCTTCATTTATTTCTTTTACAAACGTCTGAGGAGATTAGATACGGGATGGAAGTCAAAATCAAAGGTGAGAAAGTCCAATCAAAATCAAGTAATAAACAGGAGTTCCCAGAACTGGAGTTGAGTAAGGGCTACAAAAAAAATGGGATTACTAACAACCACCCGGAAGACCTGATAGACCCACCAGCACTGTCCCCCATCAGGTAAACAGCGCTGAAAGCTTTGATCTTTGAAAATGAAGAGAAAATCAAGCTCCACTCTTGCTGCTGGTGTTCTCAGAACAATAGACTGACCACCCCCGGGTCCAGAACCTCAACACCACTGAAGGTGTTTGGGGTTATTCGGATGGTAGCAGAAAACCAGCTTCTAAGACTGAACTTTGGGGGAGCTTCTACAGATGTCATTGGGAACTGAAAGTTGATTCCCAGAAAAGAATGGATGCTGTAACCTAAAGGGATTTTGATTAAAATAAATTTTTTAAATTTAGAATTTAAGGTGTACATTTTATACACTTAATTTTTTCACCAGAAATTGCCCAATAGGTCTTTGCTGTTAAGATGTTTCAGCAAATTTAATCTCTTTAAAAAGCATCAATTTACATATTATACTTACAACTATCTCATAATTCAAAATATAAGTCATATTGATGAAGCTTTCAACAATTTAATTTGTCAAAACATTACAATCTTAAAGCGTTATATTAGCATTGCTGCCTGGACGGGGAATAGAACTTCTCATTTCCCATGTGCGCTAGGTACCCACATGGGACCCACATGAGTGGAAAGGTTTAAAAACTGATTCTACTAAAACACCCAGGACTTGTGTCCTGCCACTGTCCACCCTGATGGTGATGCCAATGCGGAGGACCGGTGAGACTTACAGGCTTTTCCTGTGTAGCAGCTGGATGTGTTGGCGTTGCAGTCAGTGGTTGTGGGTCTCAGACAAAATCCAACCAGTCCCACAGAGCACTGATTACAGGTCAGGGACTCCGCTACAGAGAGGTAGAGGAAGGAAAGAAGGACTTGCAGTTAGAACGAGGGGTATGATGTATCCCAGGCTTACAGATACTCAACATCTACACTAAAACACCCGATTAACTTTTATTATCAAAAACATGGTGAAGGGGTTTCTTCATATATGCTGTGGAGACGGTGGGCACAGTGTCAAAATGCAATAGTTTCTAAGAATGAAGCAGCAAATAGAAATGATCTCTTCATTTAAACCACAAACAGAAACTTCTAGAACATAATATGTTATTACATAACACAATAAAACATATGGCATAGTAAAATGCCTGAATGTTTAGATTAAAAATGAATGAATTATTGGGCCGGGTGAGCTCAGTCTGCACTCTATGTCTGTGTGAAATGACCCTGTTCTCATAATTTCTACATTAAAGAATAATTTAAACAGTAATTTAACCTACTTAAGCCAAAAGTATAGTAAAGAAAAATACTTTTTTCAGTTCAACCAAAATAGCTCAAATTTGTGACACTGCCTGTCCAATTAATATTTGAAAACTTGAGTAACGCTTTGGTTTCAAATATAATTCAAGGTGGGAATTTTTGGACAAACAAGAAAACATTCCAACTTCAACTAACTTTGGTTGTGGATATCAGAAATATCCACAAGTTATCCATGTTTTATTGCCATTTGACTCATATTGAATGAGATGATACATATTTTTTCTGTTCATATTATGTTTCTGTGCTCAGTGGAGCTCTAAGTAATTCAGTAATCCAATAAATATTAAAAATATAAATCATAATAAAAAATTAAATAATTTAAAATAAAATAATACAAAAATTAAATTCAAAATAAAATAATTTATAAAAAAATATATAAATCAATCTAGAACTGACACGAATGGGCTAAGAATGAAGTGAGGCCATGAGCTATATCAGAAACAATATATCAGCATAACCTAATATGATAAACCATTATATTATGGGTGACACTTTATGTAGATGGTCCACTGTTGCTGCTTTGCAGATGTTCAACTAACATTCAACTACGTTTCTATAAATGCAGCTAAACTTAAACTAAACCTAACCCTAACCCTAACCCTAACCCTAACCCTAACCTCAAGGCAAGTCTACACCTGCTCCTAAACCCAACCACAGGCACCATGTTAATGATAATTAATTAGGTTTTACCAGTTAATAATTGAGGCATGTATAGATCCACTATAGAGGACCATTTAAAACGAGTGGGGGCTTGTTCTCATTATAACGCAGAGTACAGTTACTCCTGCGGCTGTTCTGGACGGTATTACATGTTAGCAATGAGGAAACATCCTAACCTGTATTTAGCCCTCCCTGTTGACACCTGAACTCTCCTGGTTGCTAGTTAAACTGTCCGGAACACAATGCTTTCCTAATGTCTCATCACTCTCTGTTCAACTGGTAAAACCTGCTTGAACAGGTTGGAGCCTAACACTGGGTTGGATTGTCTTGGTCTTTAAGCAATCTGTCCGCCCAGATTTTGACCACCATAGTGAGCACCTCTGCCAGAAAAGCTCGTAAAGAATACGAATAGATTTTCTGATTTGTTTTCGTCCATCTAAACACAACAGTTCCATTGCACCAGGTATTTTTGTTTTATAGTAGGAGTTTACAGGCTGAGTTATGCTTGTAAACCAGTTTATCGTACTGGAAAACATCAACACACAATATAAAATGTGTTTTAACTTTAGCACAGGTCACTTTGTTATGGGTTTCGGTTTCCCAGTTTCAGAAATCCAGCAAACAGACAGTAAAACATGCAGTTGTTTTTAGAGACGGTGTTCAGTTGTTTTCACCACAATATCAATATAATATATAAACCCAACAGTTCACGTCATTTTACCACCCAAACTTCTAAAAAGTGGTCCATAACTCTGTAACAGTGAGGCGTATTGGTGTTTATGGTGTTTGACATGGACTGGAATACGTTTTGGGTTGTGTTTTATGACGTCCCAGAAAATATGGCTGTTTTTAGGGCTTAGCTACAATGAACCGACTTTATGAACTAGAGAGTTAATGCACATTTTACAATTTACAACACATTAACGATGTTTACACACTCCATTTAACTCTTTCCTGTAAACTAACGTTTAACTATGTCTCTATAAATGCAAAAATCAGGCAAGGTCCAGCTCGTTTGGAGTAAAACCCTACAGCCACACCAGCCCTTTGCAGATAAGACTGGACAACCCTGCTATAAAACGCAATCCAGGAATATGAGATTTCGGCGGTCTGTAAAAACCCTACTAGCTCTACTACCCTGAACTAAACAGTCATTCTTCTTTCCAATATTCGACACAACATCGTGTTTTGCTGATATTAACTAAGGTGTAAATGTCAGGTTTTGGGTTGGAGGCATCTCATATATCCCATGTATTATAATCAGCCTAGCTTTCTAGAATTCATAGTAATATTTAAAAAGGGCTTGGCATCCACAGGTATAACTCAGAGCAAGCTGTCTTGCAGTTTTACCAATGAGGACATACAGGGTTGATGTTGCTATTGGAAATGCCCAACGCCCACCAAAGCTGTCTTCGGATAAGGACACCTATACAGTCATATGCCAAGGTTTGGTCCAGTGAGATGTTTTTGTTGTTGATAAAATAAAATGTCCTCCACAGAAAAAGCAGATTGTAATACGCACTTACTGTTTATTCGCTGAAACGTTCAAGATTTTGGGAGAAAAATAAAAAAGTATAATGTGTGGACTGTGCAAAAGCAGATATTGTACTATACACATATACACACATACTTACATATAGGTTTTTTTTCTTTTCATTCTAATATATTCGTGTTTAAAATGTCATAAATGTGAAAATCTACAGAAATGTGTGATTTAAGCCGGGTTTTAAAATTTAAGTTTTAAGTTTAAAATTGAAGGTTTCTTCTAGATTTGTTTCATTAGATTGCTTGTTTACACACATGTGGACACGAGTCTATGATCTTGGTTAGCTGGATTTGCGGAATGCTTCTGATGGAGAATGCGGTAAACCGTCTTAGGTGGCAGCCGGAGCTGTCGCTGGTTACACCCTGTCCCGCTCATTGGCCTGGTGGTACAACTGACCCTGATTCACTTGAATGTACAATGAGTGAACCTGTCACTGGATCCCTTAGTGAAGAATTACAACTGCGCCATATTCCACTGGAATTATAATATTTGGATAGTTGTGTTGGCTCCACAAACCCAGCTTCTTTACTCTGCTTTAAGAAATAGCTTATGGAAAGGTCAGGTATATTCCTGTTCACTGGGAGTCTTATTTAAAGCGATGTAGAGCCGGTTGCAACCATTTAAAAGATGGAACTTACATTGTGTGATTCATCAGCAGACCTGTACTCTACAGATGTTCGTAGCAGACCATGTCTAGCACTATGTAGGCACCAAGTTTGGAACCATTCTGCGTTATAACACTCAGAATATGTGGAGCTCTGCATTGCCTGAGATTGGCCGAGGCGTTTGGGTGGGTCTGGGAAGAGGTGTGGAAGGATACCTTTCAAGGCGGATATGATGAGTCAGGACTTTTGGGGTCCGGATCTGAGAACATGTCTTGAGGTATCTCGGCTACGTTCGATTTTATTTCTAACTCGATGGTTCAAATTCGTTTAAGTCAGTGATTCAAACATGTCCTGTAATGACTCGCACCTGCACATCATATGAACGAATCAGGTGCATCATAAACAACCCTAACCCTAACCAACAAGCTTTCATTGTGAAGATAATTTGGAGAGATTACGGCGTAGATGTCTCAGAAGCATTACTTCTCCATCTTTTACCTCCAGGACTATTGCTATTACTAATACACAGCCCTGGGACATGAATACAGCTCTTCAGGACTCTTTGGGAGTTTCACAGGTACAGCACATATCACCAGACAAACCACCCCATTGTCCTGTGTATCCCATTGTTGTGAAAACCCTGAAATGATCACGATTGAAGTTCTAGGCCGTGTTCCCCTGTCGTACCACATGTACAGAAGCCCTGTCTCTTTTCAAACCATTAGGCCTTCATCAAAAACCTCAGTTCATCAAAAATCCCATCAGTGTGACTTACCCAGAGCGAGGAATCCAACCACTGCAATCGCCCCAATGATCATTGATCTCATCCTGATGCCTGAAATCAGTCGAGGTATGCAAAGAAGGTGAAGAGGTTCTCTCAGGTGTTCCTGGGACAGCTTCGGGAACTGAGGCAGCACCAGAATGAGCCACGCTGCCCGGGCTTTGCAGATATATGTCAGGGGGTTATGGGTAGGGAGGGGGCTGGTACCTCCGAGATAAAGAGAGTAATGTGGTCGGGGAGGTTTTGACAGACTGGAAAGTGCATATTCTCCTCACCTGTGGAACCTGATGGGACAGATGCCATGCTGCATCTGCATGCACACACAATCCCTGCACGGACGGGGTGAGTGAGAGGCCAGCCTCCTGCCGTAAGGTGTGGTGTCATCCTCAGTAGTTAGTAGACAGCCCAAACTTACAGGCAATCAACAAGACCACATCTGACCTCACTCTAGCACTCGTGGTTGAATGCAATCAAACCCTCACTCACACTGGGTGATATCTGGTGTGTATGTTTCTGGTGTAAAATGATAGAAGCATATCAGGCCACCAGTTCACACGGTATTGGTTTGATTGTTTGGTATGGTGTGTGTGGTATGTCTGTGATTTGTGGTGTCTGCCAGCCTGGCAGTGTCCTGGTTTCCACTGTTGATCGGGAAGTGGTCATGACGCCTTGCTCCATGCTAGACTGAACTGGGCTGCCAACTGGTATCCTTCTTACTGTGACAATGGAATTTGGCTGGAGACTGAGGCAGGAGATGGGTCACTCGTTATTGTATCCATGGAGTCTGGCTAGGTTTAAAAGCCATGGCATTTCTTAAAGCATTAGCAAAGTCTGTCTAGGCCGCCACACTTCTTACACGGTAGTGGAGTATGAGTAGGTTGAAAGGGCTTGGAGACTTGACTGGGCCATGAGCTGAGCTACTTCTTACAGCGTTAGCAAAAGTCTGACTAGCCTAAGAGGTGTGACATTCCTTACTGTGGTAGCGGAGTCTGACTAGCCTAAGAGGTGTAACTCTTCTTACTGTGGTAGCGGAGTCTGACTAGCCCAAGAGGTGTAACTCTTCTTACTGTGGTAGCGGAGTCTGACTAGCCCAAGAGGTGGGACACTCCTTACTGTGGTAGCGGAGTCTGACTAGCCTAAGAGGTGTAACTCTTCTTACTGTGGTAGCGGAGTCTGACTAGCCCAAGAGGTGGGACACTCCTTACTGTGGTAGCGGAGTCTGACTAGCCTAAGAGGTGTAACTCTTGACTAGCCCTAGAGGTGTCTGACTAGCCCTAGAGGTGTCTGACTAGCCTAAGAGGTGTGACACTCCTTACTGTGGTAGCGGAGTCTGACTAGCCTAAGAGGTGTGACACTCCTTACTGTGGTAGCGGAGTCTGACTAGCCCAAGAGGTGTGACACTCCTTACTGTGGTAGCGGAGTCTGACTAGCCCTAGAGGTGTTACTCTTCTTACTGTGGTAGCGGAGTCTGACTAGCCCTAGAGGTGTAACTCTTGACTAGCCCTAGAGGTGTCTGACTAGCCCTAGAGGTGTCTGACTAGCCCTAGAGGTGTGACACTCCTTACTGTGGTAGCGGAGTCTGACTAGCCTAAGAGGTGGGACACTTCTTACTGTGGTAGCGGAGTCTGACTAGCCCAAGAGGTGGGACACTCCTTACTGTGGTAGCGGAGTCTGACTAGCCTAAGAGGTGTAACTCTTCTTACTGTGGTAGCGGAGTCTGACTAGCCCAAGAGGT
This sequence comes from Prochilodus magdalenae, assembly GCA_024036415.1. NCBI lineage: Eukaryota > Metazoa > Chordata > Actinopteri > Characiformes > Prochilodontidae > Prochilodus > Prochilodus magdalenae. The sequence continues at coordinate 57,523 of JAMWET010003458.1, read as the reverse complement.
GTGACACTCCTTACTGTGGTAGCAGAGTCTGACTAGCCCTAGAGGTGTGACACTCCTTACTGTGGTAGCGGAGTCTGACTAGCCCAAGAGGTGTGATACTCCTTACTGTGGTAGCGGAGTCTGACTAGCCCTAGAGGTGTAACTCTCCTTACTGTGGTAGCGGAGTCTGACTAGCCTAAGAGGTGGGACACTCCTTACTGTGGTAGCGGAGTCTGACTAGCCCAAGAGGTGGGACACTCCTTACTGTGGTAGCGGAGTCTGACTAGCCCAAGAGGTGTGATACTCCTTACTGTGGTAGCGGAGTCTGACTAGCCCTAGAGGTGTAACTCTCCTTACTGTGGTAGCGGAGTCTGACTAGCCCAAGAGGTGTGATACTCCTTACTGTGGTAGCGGAGTCTGACTAGCCCAAGAGGTGTAACTCTTCTTACTGTGGTAGCGGAGTCTGACTAGCCCAAGAGGTGTAACTCTTCTTACTGTGGTAGCGGAGTCTGACTAGCCCAAGAGGTGTAACTCTTCTTACTGTGGTAGCGGAGTCTGACTAGCCCTAGAGGTGTGATACTCCTTACTGTGGTAGCGGAGTCTGACTAGCCCAAGAGGTGTAACTCTTCTTACTGTGGTAGCGGAGTCTGACTAGCCTAAGAGGTGTGATACTCCTTACTGTGGTAGCGGAGTCTGACTAGCCTAAGAGGTGTGACACTCCTTACTGTGGTAGCGGAGTCTGACTAGCCTAAGAGGTGTGACACTCCTTACTGTGGTAGCGGAGTCTGACTAGCCCACAAGGTGTAACTCTTCTTACTGTGGTAGCGGAGTCTGACTAGCCCACGAGGTGTGATACTCCTTACTGTGGTAGCAGAGTCTGACTAGCCCTAGAGGTGTAACACTTCTTACTGTGGTAGCGGAGTCTGACTAGCCCAGAAGGTGTAACTCTTCTTACTGTGGTAGCGGAGTCTGACTAGCCCAAGAGGTGTAACACTTCTTACTGTGGTAGCGGAGTCTGACTAGCCCAAGAGTTGGGACACTCCTTACTGTGGTAGCGGAGTCTGACTAGCCCAAGAGGTGTACACTACTGTGGTAGCGGAGTCTGACTAGCCCAAGAGGTGTACACTACTGTGGTAGCGGAGTCTGACTAGCCCAAGAGGTGTACACTACTGTGGTAGCGGAGTCTGACTAGCCCAAGAGGTGTACACTACTGTGGTAGCGGAGTCTGACTAGCCCAAGAGGTGTACACTACTGTGGTAGCGGAGTCTGACTAGCCCAAGAGGTGTACACTACTGTGGTAGCAGAGTCTGACTAGCCCAAGAGGTGTGACACTCCTTACCAGAAGACTTTTCAATACACCTTATCTCGATTACTTGTTATACTTTTAGAAACTTCCTCAAAGGAGTTTCTTCTGATAACCACAGATTATCAATGCGTTGAAAATGAGGTGCGTCTCTTCACTGGAATATCTCGAGGAATGCTAGAAATGGTGAACGAACAAAAGGCCGTTGACTATGTAATACAGCAAAGCGTCTAAGCTGGAATGCAGATGTATATTCAGAGCTGGAGTGCGTTGGAGGTATATGATTCATCTGACCTACTCTGTTAAGTGTGTTCTGCTGAGCAGGTTCTGTTGAATGCTCCTGAATGTATGCTGTGAAAACATAAGTTCAGGTGTGGCAGAACCTTGCTGGGCTGTCAAATCCCAAAGAGAATGTGAAAAGGGAGCAACGTGTTAATATGTAGATCAGCTGATACTTTTTAGGTACTTTTATTTTAGTGCACTGTTAAACTTTACCAAGGATTGCTGTAAACTGTTGAAATCGTTAACAGCTGGTTGGCCCAAGTACGGCACACCAACACCAATCACCAAAAATGTTGTCCCGTTGGCCTTATATGAAGACACTGTATTTTGCTAAAACAGCTTCCTGTACAAAGACAATGTTGAGCTCTTATAATTGTTAGGTCTGACACCAAGCAAGTCCGGGTCTCAGAGGTTATTGTTGATGAGGGTCTCCAAAGAAGACCCCTACCAGATTGATCCTTTGACTTGGGCATAAACAACAACTGGTTTTCAACCCATAAGGCCATTAATAAAAAGTCCCAGGGTGTTTACTCTGACGCACCTGATTTAAAGTCCTAGATGATTTTTCCTAGAAAGAATTCCTAAAAAGTGTCCTGTCCAATTCTGCTTTCTATTTCTGGGGAGTGAAGCTTCATTTCTGAACATCAAGGTTTGCTTATACACCTCAGTTTGACATCAGTGTAAGCCACAACATGTTAGTCACCTATAGTCACCATTCTGCTTCATAAAACTCTGGAGCTAATGTTAAAATATATATTTTAAATTTATCTTGTCCTTATATAATTACACAAGTGTATAACAACAAATCATCCCATAATAACCCTCCTAACCCTCACTGTGCATATATACAGGGATTGAACAATGAAACTGAACCACCTGTCATTTTAGTGTGGGAGGTCTCATGGCTAAATTGGACCAGCCTGGTGGCCAATCTTCATTAACTGCACATTGCACCAGTAAGAGCAGAGTGTGAAGGTTCAGTTAGCAGGTAAGAGCACAGTTCTGCTCAAAATACTGCAATGCACACAGCATTATGGGTGACATACCAGAGTTCAAAAGAGGACAAACTGTTGGTGCACGTCTTGCTGGCGCATCTGTGACCAAGACAGCAAGTCTTTGTGATGTATCAAGAGCCACGGTATCCAGGGTAATGTCAGCATACCACCAAGAAGGACGAACCTCCACCAGCATCACGTAGTGACCTGGCCACTATCCTGCAAGAGGAATGGCTTAAACTCCCTCTGACCACTGTGCAGGACGCAGTATATGTCATTCCCAAGACCAACTGACGCTGTATTGGCCGCAAAAGGAGGCCCTACACCATACTAATAAATGATTGTGGTCTAAAACCAGTGTTTCAGTTTCATTGTCCAACCCCTGTACATTATATATATATATATACATACACATAATATTCAGTAAAGAGGATATTACTGATTACAATGCTCAATAGGCACATATGTCAACCTACAGTTTTGTGCTGGACCATAATGCAGCTGACTCCTCCAAAGGTCCTGCTCAGGAATGCTTCTCCCATTCATACTAATAGATCATCACTGTAGGCTTCTAGCACCGGTTATTGATATTCCAGGTTTTACACTATGGGAAACTCCTTCCAGTGGTCACTGGCTTCACTGCTAACCATGGCTGGCCTTCATTTACACGTTCAGGTCTGTTTCTCATTGCGACTCATATAAGACTTTTAACTTGTATCAGTTATTCTATATTCAATTCTGCAAAAAAACTGTAAAGTCTCACCCTTTTTACATTGCCTTTGAGCTTGTCTTGCTATCCGGTGTGGACCAGAGAAATATGGGTTCCCCTTTTCGTGCCCCTCTCGAGGTTTCACCCCTGGCTTTCTCATTGGGTGCTTGGGCCCCTGAGTCTCCGTGAAGCTGCTTAGTGAAAAACATACATAAACCTTCACTTGACATCATGGTCAGGGCATGGTTGGCATATGGGCGGTAGGGACGGGTTCCTATCAGTATTTTCATGGGGGCTAGCATGTGGGGTCAGAGCCACGGCTGCATCATTTTTGCCTTGTGCACTGTTGCACCATTTAGAACATCTCAAGTTCAAACCTAGCTTCAGATCATTCTGAAAGGCTACGTCTCCAGTACGACTAATGTAGGGATGCTGGCATTTGATTGGCTGAAAGAGAGGGGACCATCTTAGGGCTCAAGTCATGATCCGGAAATACCGTAGCTAGCTAGGCCAATGGTAGGTTATCAGTACTGTCAGACCATATACCTCAAGCCTCAGTGAAAACGTAATCTATCAGACCTACTTTCTTTTCCACCACTCAGAGTGTTAGTAATCGTAGGGGAAGGGCGGGGTAGTGGTTGTTGTTGGATGAGGGGGGTAATGGGTGGTCTGTGTTTGTTGTGTCACTACCAATGTAGCAACCAAACCTACAGCCTTGCTTGACTAGCTAAGTGTGTCATTCCCAAGTTCTTGGTTTCTCCTTTGGAACCTTGTGTCCTCTCAGAGGTTCTTAGCGGGTTCCTTTTAACGGTTCTCCAGGGCCTATTCCTAACATGTTGGGAAGCTGACCTGAACTGGATGAAAACCTGTTTCCTTGCTTGTGGTGTGAGCATTCCATAAATAAGGATCATTAATCCTGACCTGAAGTTTGTGTGTGTATAAGAAGTCGGGCTCGGAGAGAAATTTGTTCTTGCCCATTGCAGAAGAAAAACTATCATGCGGTCTATAACAGCATTGGCTGGAAAATGCGAACTGATGTGGTTCGACTGGAATGTCGCATTCTTGAGAGCAGCACAGGGCGGCCATTGTTTACAAGTGAAATAACAATGACAGCCCATGACTTAACCCCAAAACTAACCAAACATCTTAGGACTGGAAAATCCCTCGGGGCCAATCACTTCTCTCATCAAAGATAAGGCGAGCTGCCTCAGGGCCTCGGAGTTACGTGCTTCTTTGCACAATGTTTGCCAGGTTGCCTCGAGGACTTGGCTAATACCAGAGTCGAGAGGACTCTTTGAAGGCTTGTTTGAAGTCTCAGGGTAGCTTTGAATGATGCAGTATGCTAATGAGTCACTTGACACGGAAGCATGTTGCATTTGGTTACAACATTTGGAAGGAAAATTCCCTCTGTGTTGATGAGAGAGAAGAATGAGGCAGGTGTATTTATATAGAGGTGGGGCCAATCGTTCTCTGAGTAGAGAGATTCTGAGCCATTTCTTTCCATTCGGGCTTCCATACATGGGAATTGGTCTTCGTCATTTCAACCATCCATGAAGTGGAACACCCACTCTAGAGGGCAGTGAGCACACTTGGCCAGAGTAGTGGACAACCCTATCCACAGCGGCCAGGGAGGGATCTTGCTTAAGGGCACTTCAGTCGTTACTATCAGTTTGGGGACTTGAACCACTGACCTTCCGGTAACCAGGCTGGTTCACCCAACTGACGGGGAGGGATTGTGGGGTTTGGTGCCCTGCTTAAGGGCACTTCAGTCGTTACTGTCAGTTTGGGGAATTGAACCGTTGACCTTCCGGTTAACCAGGCTGGTTCTCCAAACTCCAGCCCACGACTGCCCCAGTTTTATGGACTTACTGCATGGACATTACATGGAATGCCTGTAAAATGTCTATTGCGAGGCTCATGGTATGGCTAAATGTTACTAATTCTACCAACTGTGATGCCAACCATTCAGCTTTGCATCTTCTAGGTCAATTTGAACAAACCGTAGGTTTTATGGATTGAATTGGATACACTATGATGTGAAGTTGACACCAAATTGGTAGAACTTGAGTGGAGTCCCCTCCAGTGTTCTATTGCCAGTGGTGTGTCCTGGATAGGGGCTTTGTTGGGATCTGGGGAGGACCGGTAGGATGGACAGTCAGGTGTCATACACCACTTCTAGGAATCACTTTCTAGGAACCGGTGAGAAAGTTGTGGTACTCAAACACTTCTGCAGTGCTGTGAGCCCACTCCTGCAGTGTTCTGTAGGGGTCTGCACAAGGTGCGCTCACCCACTAGTCTGGAATGATCTACTAAATAACATGCCAGCTGGATTCCTTTTGTGGCCGCTGTCATTGTGAGTTTGCGCAGGTACGTTTTTTAAAGGTGGCTGCTGGGGCGGGGTTGATCAATTATTAGCTGCTTGTACAAGCAAACAGGCTTTTAGCCTGTGTTGTTGTTTACTCAGCATCTCTTTAGGGTTTAATGTAGCTTAAACTCTTTCTTCATTCATTGATTCTGGATTGTGGGGTTGCTGGAGCCTATCCCAGTGCTCATTAGGGGGAAGGCAGGAAACACCATAGACAGGCCACTAGTCCAGTTTTAGGACCTCCCCACCAGTGTTTTAACTTCTGTTTAAGTGTTGATTTCTATGGTTTTATGCAGTGACCAATAGCAGAGTCCACCGAAACTAGCGTAGTGACCTCTACACTGTAAGACAGAGCATCTCCTCTTATTGCACAGTTGAGGAAAACTGCTCAGATAAGATATTACTGTGATGGCGGAAATGGGAATAACGTTAGCATGCTTGGATAAAGCATTTGGGAAATGGAAACTCAAACTGTGGAGTGGTGATGCACTGATAAAATGCGGGGGCTGCTCTTACAATATTCATAACCTCCAGTTCATCTCTCTGGAAAGAGATTCCGCAACATCAGGACCACCAGGTTCTAAAACAGCTTCAGGTCATCAGGTCATCAGATTGCTGAACTCGGAACTCTAATTATGGTGTGGTTCAGATATTAGGGTTCATGTACTCACAGAACCATATCTACCTCTTTGGTATTAATATTAACATACATGACATTCCATGCTGCTATATATTTAAGGTCAATGATATAGTGTAGTGTTATTTATATAATTTCACATACTATATATATATATATATATATATATATGGTTTCATTCTGGATACTGGATATACAAATTTCATTCTGGAGACACTTTGTATAGTTGTATACTGAATGACAATAAAGCCTAAGTCTAAGTCTAGGTTAGTCTCAACATTATTTACATCGCTAACAGTAACTCTGTGGGTCTCTTTAACAATCTTAACATTAATTTTATTACATGTATACATTTAGCTACACATTGGCTATATGATAATAGACATATTAGCTGGTTGTTAACTTTGAATAGTTTAAGATTTCCTAACTAGAGGTGGCATGCTGTCGGTAAATACAATATTCAGTCTCAAAATGAGGTGTATGGAAGCGTACGGTCATACGGGTCTACCAGCAGTGGGAAAATCCCAGTCTACAGGGAATTCTCCTCGGAATTTCTCCTCGGAATTGCCATGGAAGGCATCCACCAAATCTGGACCAACTGAGCAATTCTTAGATGCAAAGTCCAGAAATTTGTCCGGTCCATGCCCAGTTAAATCCTAGCTGATATTAGTGGTGGTGGTGGAGGTGTTACACGCTATTAGGTTCAATCAGTCCCAGCTGACTCATTTTTTGTCTGGTGAGCTTATATAATATAATATACCATATTAAAATAGCTTTACATATGCAATACAGTTTTGTAAGACCAAAGTCAAGAAGTGAAGTCGAGAAGCCACAAACACGGTTTCAAATGTATGTTTTTAATATCGGCAGTTTCTTTCAACAAAAAAGTAGTTCCAGCAGCTTGGAGTAAAGCGGTCACCGGTGTTAATTAGCGACTGGTGTTCAGCAGACTCTACGAAAACCACTCATCAGGCATTACAACACAAGAACAGTTTTGCCAACCAGTTGGATGGTGTGGTCTGAATTTACTACTGTAACTAGGGTGGATAACCACCACACTGCACAGGGCATGTCTAATGCCTGACGAGTTGGGCTCCACCTCCACTGCATACGTTTCACTACTCTTGGCACTAAGATGCTCATGTGTTAACCTGATAACCAATACACAAACCAAAAAAAAAAAAAAACATGCAACACGAAACAGTACCTGATCAGCTAAGCTACAGAAAGCCCATAGCCCACATCATCTCAAGCACTTCATTCTCTTCTCCCAGTAGAAATTTCCAGACAGCATTGGCTATATATATTTTCATATGCATGTGAAGGCATGCTGAACTCATTTCATTTCACCAAAGATTCCCTATTAATAATAATAATAATAAAAAAGAACAACAGAAACACTGCACTTTTCCAGACAACTTTGGCCTTCAATTGAAATATTTAAGGAAGGGAACATTGAAACAATAAAAAAAGATGAACTCTCTGTTTATTAACCCATGAGTAGTAGCAAATCCTGAGAGATTTGTATATTTGGAGAGATGCTAGATGCTAACCACTTGATAACTCCAGAACAAGGCACTTGGGATTTCAACCATGTCAAAATGTGGGTGGCACTTCATTTGGAGGCTTCACACATAAACACTCTATATATATACATATCGTCGCTGTCCAATGAAAAGCATGTATCTCCATTTTTGCTGTTTTTTACTTTTATACCTCATTTAATCACATGAGCTGCTTTTTACACTGTGTTGAAATTTCTTGAAGAATGGACCAACAGAAATGGCCCAAAACTGCTTGGAAAGACGTCTGGTTCCATTGACTTCCATTCAAATTAAACTAGGTTTTTGGCCTGTGCTGTAAAGTAGCCATTTTGGAGATACCTGTTTTTGTTTGGGCAGCCACGATATATATATAACTAAAGTATTTATTAACAGCTTGAGCCTGTAAATCATATTTTTAAGGGGTTTCAATATTACAAAGCATCTTTCCCAAATAATGGAACTTAACCAATAATCTAATACGTCATTAAATACATCGTCCAATTACGCAGGAAGCCTTTACATGAAGTGTTACCGAAATTTCAAGCAAGTCTTAGGCTTGGAAATGTATTACCAGATTTGCTTCGTTAAACTTACAGACAATATCATGTGACAGCATGAAAACAAAGGTAGTAAAGAAAGTCGTACATTAGCGTTACGTGCGGTTAAAAGTGGTAACACTTTATGTTGTGTTGACTAACTAACTAAGTATTAAATGTTCGTTACATATTCGTTATCTGTTTCTACTACTTAAACATGTGCTTGGTATAGAAGAGTGGGTAACACCACCTTCGATCCCCGACCTGGGCATACCCCCTACACTATACCCAACCCTACCTCCACCTTACCTGGGTAAGGACTAGTCCAGTAGTACGTTATCAGATATCAGATATGTAAATGTTAAGCACTGTAGCCACTGTTTATGCATTACTTCATGTTAGTTACTCAACACTTGAGTGTTACCTTGACTACAACAGGAGATCATATGGCTGTGTATGCAAATTAATATACAGCAGTGCACAAATCCGAACCTACACTGGCAGAATGGAAGGATGAAGCCTATGAACAGAAGCAGCATCTTGGTAAAAAGAGTTTCTGGGTGCGGAAAGTCGGACGAGCTGCTTCACATTAGTGCACGTGAGTGATGTGAAGAAATTCTTTACTGTAGGGCAGCATTTATAAGGCTACATGACAACTGCATAGGCCGTTCATTATATATTCCAATACACACTGTATATGTACAACGGGCTATATTGATGGCATGGGGCTAATCATCTCTTAATCATCTCCTAAATGACTTCAAGTCATTAACAAGCAGTTATAACACATACAATAAAAGGGCAACGGTGATGCTGCTCCAGATATTATACTGATCTTCTTCAGCATTAGCCTTATCAGCTTCATTAAACAGACCACAATGTGGCCCCTGTTTGTGTTATAACCTTAATCCTGTATGTGTTATAGCCCTATAGCTGTATGTCTCATAACCCTATAGCTGTATGTCTCATAACCCTGTGGCTGTATGTGTTATAGCCCTGTGGCTGTATGTGTTATAGCCCTGTGGCTGTATGTGTTATAACCCGTTACTGTATGTGTTATAACCCCGTTGTTGTATGTGTTATAACCCTGTTACTCTGTGTTATAACCTGTTGCTGTAAGTGTTATAACCCTGTTGCTGTAAGTGTTATAACCCTGTTGCTGTATGTGTTATAACCTGTTGCTGTAAGTGTTATAACCCTGTTGCTGTATGTGTTATAACCCTATTCCTGTATGTGTTATAACCCTGTTACTCTATGTGTTATAACCCGTTGCTGTATGTGTTATAACCCGTTGCTGTATGTGTTATAGCCCATTGCTGTATGTGTTATAGCCCTGTTGCTGTATGTATTATAACCCTTTGCTGTGTGTGTTACAACCCTGTTACTCTATGTGTTATAACCCGTTGCTGTGTGTGTTATAACCCCTTTGCTGTGTGTGTTATAACCCTGTTACTGTATGTGTTATAACCCTGTTACTCTATGTGTTATAACCCTGTTACTGTATGTGTTATAACCCTGTTCCTGTATGTGTTATAACCCTGTTCCTCTATGTGTTGTAACCCTGTAACTCTGTGTTATAACCCGTTGCTGTATGTGTTATAACCCTGTTACTGTATGTGTTATAACCCTGTTACTCTATGTGTTATAACCCGTTGCTGTATGTGTTATAACCCCTTTGCTGTGTGTGTTATAACCCTGTTCCTGTATGTGTTATAACCCCTTACTCTATGTGTTATAACCCGTTGCTGTATGTGTTATAACCCCTTACTCTATGTGTTATAACCCGTTGCTGTATGTGTTATAACCCTGTTACTGTATGTGTTATAACCCTGTTCCTGTATGTGTTATAACCCGTTACTCTATGTGTTATAACCCTGTTACTCTATGTGTTATAACCCGTTGCTGTATGTGTTATAACCCGTTACTCTATGTGTTATAACCCGTTGCTGTATGTGTTATAACCCGTTACTCTATGTGTTATAACCCGTTGCTGTATGTGTTATAGCCCGTTGCTGTATGTGTTATAACCCGTTACTCTATGTGTTATAACCCGTTGCTGTATGTGTTATAACCCGTTACTCTATGTGTTATAACCCGTTGCTGTATGTCTTATAGCCCGTTGCTGTATGTGTTATAACCCGTTGCTGTATGTGTTATAGCCCGTTGCTGTATGTGTTATAACCCGTTGCTGTATGTGTTATAACCCGTTGCTGTATGTGTTATAACCCTGTTCCTGTATGTGTTATAACCCGTTGCTGTATGTGTTATAGCTGCGTATTAAAGACTTTAAAGCTCTTTATGATGATGATTTATAACCCCTGTGTGTAAAGTGGTATTGACTTAGCCCTTGTGGCAGCCTTATGTACACTGCCCTACAGTGAAGTGTTATAAGTGACCCCCAAATACATCTATAGGTGTGAGTGTGGGTGGGATTCTGCACAGTTGTGAACAGTGGCATTGTCCTCACAGCAGGACCTTAGCGGCGAGGAGTGAGGTGAGGGAGGCAAAGGCCAGCATGAGGGTGTGCAGGGACAGGCCAGGGGCAGCATTGCACATGTCAGTAGAGCAGCAGGTCTTGGTCATTTTGTAGATGGTGGTGTTGGAGTCGGATGGGAAGTTCACATCGGACGTCTTGTTACATTCCGACACTTTCAGACAGCCCTTCATCTTCAGCTTAATGATGCCGGCTAAGGAAGATAGATGGTGGATCAGTTGACTGATTGGTACACTGCTTGGACATACGGTTCTAGGTACACTGTAAAAATGGTGGGGGTCATTTCTGGATTGGTTCATGTTCATATTCATGGTTGGTAGAGGAACTGTCTACTGAATCTCTCTAAAGAACCATTTTTGAGAACCTTTATTGTTTCTATTTGCTTCCAGTCTGAATTTAGGAGTGTAATAACGACACTTGTGGTTGACCTTACCTGCTTTACCCGTTCCGCTATAGCAGGCTTGATCCGGATCACATGTCACGTTTTTGGTCACACACACGTCCCAGAAACCCAGTTTACAGTCATAGCACTGCAGAGCGTGGGCTAAGAGAGAGAGAGAGAGGGAGAGAGAGAGAGAGAGAGAAAGAGAGAGGGAAAGAGGGAGAGAGAGAGAAAGAGAGAGAGAGAGAGGGAGAGAGGGAGAGAGAGAGAAAGAGAGAGAGAGAGAGAGAGAGAGAGAGAGTTAAAAACATTACACGATTCAGTGAATTGAAAAGGGGTGGGGGTGGGGGTGGGGGTGATGGTTGGGGGTGGGGTTGTTGGGGGATGGCGGGATCCCATCAAAGCATCTTAGAGGCTGTTCGGTTACTTCATTAGCTCATGTGAAGAGAGTTAGCGTGAGTAAGCACCAGTTAAATCTAGCAACCCTCATAGCCAGAGCATGTCCCTAGGTGCTTTCCCCAGTCTCAACAGCCTATGACAGTGCTCACCAACCCCCTTTCTGCAGAGTTGAGTTTCACCTGGTTGCCTCCCCCACATACCCAACACTGATACCACTATCAAGAACGTATGGAGATTGCTGAAAAGCTGGAGCAGATCGCTGAATCCCACAGGAAGGAAGATCTCCAGGACCAGGGTTGGTGAACCAGGGTGGGCTATGACAATTCAGAACCTTCACCAAAATGAACAGCTATGTACCATCGCTGAGGCTCCTAACACCATCACCAAGCACGAGACGTCATTTGACGGTCAGTGATAGTAATCAAACTACACAAACTAGACATGACCATGGCTTTATATGTGGATCAGCCAATCCCAGCCAGTCATAACCGGAACTGGAGGAGATTATGGAGTTAGGGGAATATGTGCTACTCCTCTGAACTCTCAGCAAGAACTCTTTTGACTTTCTCCTCAGTGTTTAAGTTATTCGAAGTATCCGCTATGAGGAAGCACATTCACTGTACGAATGCCCCTTGCATTTTGCTTATTTCTGTCTGCTGCAGGCATTGGCTCTGTGTCAACATCACCAACGTCATAAACAATCCAATCATACGAGATCAACAAACAGGTGCTGAATATGTTTTGACAGTTATGATCTCTCATTAGCAGCAGACACTACACACACTGCAGATTCATACCGGATTATAATCCCTCCACAGTGATTACTGTCAGACTGTAAACACTACACACGCTGCAGATTCATACCGGATTATAATCACTCCACAGTTATTACCGTCAGACTGTAAACACTACACACGCTGCAGATTCATACCGGATTATAATCCCTCCACAGTGATTACCGTCAGACTGTAAACACTACACACGCTGCAGATTCATACCGGATTATAATCACTCCACAGTTATTACCGTCAGACTGTAAACACTACACACGCTGCAGATTCATACCGGATTATAATCACTCCACAGTTATTACCGTCGTCAGACTGTAAACACTATCAACACACGCTGCAGATTTCATACTGGATTATACATCCCTCCACAGTGATTCATACTGTCAGACTGTAAACGGTAAACACTACACACGCTGCAGATTCATACCGGATTTATAATCCTACTCCACAGTGATTTACCGTCAGACTGTAAAACGCTACACACGCTCAGATTCATACTGGATTATAATCCCCTCCACAGTGATTACTGTCAGACTGTAAAACACTACACACGCTGCAGTTCATCATGATCATACCGGATTATAATCCCTCCACAGTTTTATTACTGTCAGACCCTGTGAACACCTACACACGCTGCAGATTCATACCGGATTATAATCCCTCCACAGTTATTATACGTCAGACTGTAAACACTCAAAAACACGCCTGCAGATTCATACCTGGATGTTATAATCCCTCCACAGTTATACCGTCAAGACTGTAAACACTACACACACGCTGCAGATTCATACTGGATTATAATCCCTCCACAGTTATTACCGTCAGGCTGTAAACACTACACACGCTGCAGATTCTTACTGGATTTATAATCCCATCCCCCACAGTTATTACCCCGTCAGACTGTAAACACTACACACTCTGCATATTCATACCGGATTATAATCCCTCCACAGTTATTACCGTCAGACTGTAAACACTACACACGCTGCAGAATCATACCAGGATTATAATCCCTCCACAGTTATTACTGTCGGACTGTAAACACTACACACGCTGCAGATTCATACCGGATTAGGCACTCCCCACAGTTATTACTGTCAGACTGTAAACACTACACACGCTGCAGATTCATACCTGATTATAATCCCTCCACAGTTATTACTGTCAGACTGTAAAACACTACACACGCTGCAGATTCATACCGGATTATAATCCCCCACAGTTTTATTACCGTCAGACTGTAAACGCTACCACGCTGCAGATTCATACCGGATTATAATCCCTCCACAAGTGTTACCTTCAGTCTGTAAACACTACACCCGCTGCAGATTCATACTGGATTATAATCCCTCCACAGTTATTACCGTCAGACTGTAAACACTACACACGCTGCAAGATTCATACTGGATTATAATCCCTCCAAAGTTATTACCGTCAGACTGGAAACACTACACACGCTGCAGAGTCATACTGGATTTAATCATCCCTCCACAGTTATTACCGTCAGACTGGAAACACTACACACGCTGCAGATTCATACTGGATTATAATAACCTCCACAGTTATTACCGTCAGACTGTAAACACTACACACGGCTGCAGATTCATACTGGATTATATAATCTCCCACAGTTATTACCGTCAGACTGTAAACACTACACACGCTGCAGATTCATAACTTGATTACTGGATTATAAATCCCTCCACAGTTATTACCCGTCAGACTGTAAACACTACACCACGCTGCAGATTCATACTGGATTATAATCCCTCCCACAGTTTATTACCGTCAGACTGTAAACACTACCACACGCTGCAGGATTCATACTGGATTTATAATCCCTCCACAGTTATTACCGTCCTAGACTGTAAAACACTACACACGCTGCAGATTCATACTGGATTATAATCCCTCCACAGTTATTATACCGTCAGACTGTACTACACTACCTACACACGCTGCAGATTCATACTGGATTATAATCCCTCCACAGTTATTACCGTCAGACTGTAAACACTACACACGCTGCAGATTCATACTGGATTATAATCCCTCCACAGTTATTACCGTCGCAGAACTGTAAACACTACACCCGCTGCAGATTCATACTGATTATAATCACTCCCACAAGTTATTACCCTACGGTCAGAACTGTAAACACTACTACACACGCTGCAGATTCATACTGGATTATAATCCACTCCACAGTTATTACCGTCAGACTGTAAACACTACACACGCTTGCAGATTCATACTGGATTATATCCCATTTAAGCCGCTCCACAGTTATTACCGTCAGACTGTAAAACACTACACACGCTGGCAGATTTCATACTGGATTATAATCACTCCACAGTTATTATTTATTACCGTCAGACTGTAAACACTACACACGCTGCAGATTCATCACTGGATTATAATCACTCCACAGTTCTTACCGTCAACTGTAAACACTACACACGCTGCAGATTCATACCGGATTATATCACCTCCACCGTTTATTACCGTCGACTGTAAACCCTACACACGCTGCCAGGATTTCATTATACCGGATTATAATCACTCCACAGTTATTACCGTCAGACTGTAAACACTACACACGCTGCAGATTCATACCGGATTATAATCTCTCCACAGTTATTACCGTCAGACTGTAAACACTACACACGCTGCAGATTCATACTGGATTACGATCACACATCTATTCTGTAATCACATGGTAGAATTTTCCTCTGGCAGACAGTGGGCTGTGTACAGTTTGTATGTAAAGGGACAGAAAGCTTTAATTACTGGATTGTTTGGTGTTGAGGCCTCAGAGACCAGGGGGAGATCGTTAGTTCAGAGCAGTTGTTGATTGTGTTGTTAACGATGCAGTGCCGGGTGGTGCTGAAGACATCATTAGGCTGTTTTTGTGTCCACATCACTAAGAGACCAATTAAGAATATAAAGATTACCACACATCTTCTTTCCCTCAGATACGCCCACATACACAGACATCATTCATCTGTATATTATTATGATATTTTTTAAAACATTAAAACAGGCTTGAGGCAAAAGACCTGGAACCTGGCACTTTGAGCTGCCAACAGTACAAAAAAGTTCTTCTTCTTCTTATTATTAATATTATATATAATTTTTCATACAGCAGCATGTACCTAAATTGTTTTAAATATTTAACTAACCACAAATCAATTTCATGTATTAGTGATAGCACATTTGCAGGCTGCGGTTGTAAGTTAGCATGTTGTTGCAGGTATTTTTATAAACAAGTTTAAATGATCTAGCTTGTGAACCTGTATCTGTACGGTAATGCCATTTCAGCCTTCACTTCATTTACTGCCATCAGCGGAAGCTATTTAAAGCATATCATCGCTGTCCAAAGAAAAACAGGTATCTCCAAATGAGCAACTTTACAGGAGAGGCCAAAACCCAATTTAATTCTAATGCAAGGAACCAGAATTTTTCCAAGCGATCTTTGGGCCATTTCTGTTGGTTTATTTAACATGAAATTCACACACAGTGTAAACAGCAGGTCATGTGATCAAATGGTACATAAAAGTGAAAATAGTCAAAAATGGAGATACATGTTTTTCATTGGACAGCGACGATATACACTTCAAACCGTGAACGCAACCTGGTCACTGACTACTGAGGATGATGGGTCTATAAACACCTGGGGTGTGAGTGACGGGAGCCATAGATTGAGAAGAGGTGGTACAGTGCAGGGAATGTCTAGTCCCTCGTGTGGAAAATGGCTCCAGAGCAGGTGTTAATGATTGGCTAAAAGGAGTGACTGAGCATGTGGGCGTGGTCAAAGACCATAGTGTGAAGGAAGTAGCTGAATCTGCAGGTGTATGGAAGCGTACGGTCATACGGGTCTACCAGCAGTGGCTAAAATCCCAGCCTACAGGGAATTCTCCTCGGAATGGTGCCAGGGAAGGCATCCACCAAATCTGGCCCAACTGACCAATGCACTGATGTAAGAGTGTCTGAACACTGATGTGGCTACATCTAAAAACTTGCCCAGTCCATGTACATTTCAGTCAGGTGAGTTTTATATACATATACATATATACAGACACACTGTATATAGTGTTAATATATATATATATATAATTTATTTTTTTATTTTTTTATTTTTTTCTATTGGAACCATCCAGTCTGATATTTTCAGTCACCTGCTGTTTTTGGAGTACCTGAAACTCTCCGTGCTCACATACATATTTGAACAACTAGAACAAAGCAGCTGTTATCATGTGCCATGAGACTCAGGACGATCCAGTTTCACACTTTTGTGAAGCTGCTCCAGGTAAACAGCTGATTACCTCTTCACAGCTGCTAGCTCCCCCGGGGCAGCAGTAGTAGTTTTGATGTGGGGTTTCGGGGGGGAGGGGGGGGATCACTCCCGGGCAACTTGCCTAAAGCAGCTTGTTCCAAATCACAATGGCAGAGCTGAGCTATGAAGTAGGAACCGGTTCTACACAGAGAGACTTTCAAACTGAGTTTCTGTTCACTTCCACAGCATTACCGAGGCTGCGGAGTAAAACATGGTGGGTGTGTGTTTCTGCGAGTCGCCCGATAAAGCCTGAAGTAGGTTTGGCTCGATGTTCAGGTCTCATTTGATCTCAACATCAATCCTATTGATGAAGACATGATGACAGTACTAGATCATTCACTCACATCTTCAGAAGACATGACATTCAGCAAGTTTTGACTAAGTTCTCTTTGAATTCTCTTTCAGTTATCAGATTCACCTGCTCAGGGAAGGAGTTCGAAGAACAACATTTCCACCAGAGAGGTCTCCAAATCCCCAAAGCTCTCATCTGGTAGTCCAGTGGATCTAGTTCCTAATGTCTTCAATAGTCCATTTAATAAATTCTTATGTACAGGCATCAGCAGATATATGCACTTATGCTGGATATAGCCCATATTGGCGTCCCCATTAAACAAAGGTTAATCATATTACAGGTGGGCCACTACAGTGTTAGGAGTCTTGCCCAAGGACTCTTATTGGTGTAGTACAGCATAGTCATACTGTATAATTCCATGAGTGCTATTTTATTGTTTGGTGTCTTCACTTTTATTCTACAGTGAAGCTTTAAGATAAACAGAAGGAGGACCTTCTATGAGGAGCTCAACTGTTGACTGGCACCACCATTATCACATTCTTCCCCCCACCAATATTTACGACAGTAGCCGAAGGGCAGACTGGAAGATTTACGAATTCTTCAGCCAAAGGTATTTGAAAATGAGGCGAGACACGACCCATACTTCATTCTTACAGAGATGGGACTCTTTTCCAAGGGCCAATGCTGGTGTAGTGGTACACAAACAGCTAACGCTGCTAGCTTGTAACTGTGAGGCTACAAATAAAGCCCCACCTGATCACCACAGATACCAGAAGACAACGAGACCTGGAGCGGCGTGCTAACAAAAGCGATCGGAAGGCTGGATATAGCTTCGTGAGAGCGAGTGGTACTCTCTAATGGTAGTTCAAATTTACCTTTAGATTCCATTAAAGGCACCACTCACGTCTCACCTGTGTTTGAGAAGCACCTTGTTCTCACATATGTATTCAACCATAATGAGCAAACAGCTATTACCATGCGCCGTAATAAGACTTGGGTGGACGAACTGCCCAGACAATGAGTGTGTTTGTGGTCTAACACAACAGGGATCAGGAAATACCATGTGCCGCTGGAACAGGACACCACAACGTCAACACGTCTCCCGAGCATGACATGACCTCATCTTCACAGGCATGTGGGCAGCACACCTGAGCACAGTTACGGCCAGGGCTGCTGCCACACCCATGCGTGCAGTACAATCCAGATTTTACTGCTGGATTTAACAAGCTCTCTGTCCTGACCATAACACACAAAGGGTTATACACACTCGAGCTCATACAGTTTCCAACACAAGGAAGTTTTACTCGCTTCTGGAGAATTTCTGTCGGTCCATTCACCATAAACTTTACACATGTTGTAAAAGGTGGCTGCTGGAGGAATAAAAAAGACAACTGGCACAGCAGTGAAGTGTAGCTTTCAGCACTGGCACAAACAGAAAAACTGGGACTTAAATAAAAAGAATGGAAAAAAAAAATAAAAAAATGGAAATAATAATAACAGCTGTACATAAAGTTCGGTGTGAATGGTTTAGGCTACTGGCGAAATGTCCAACTAGGTCTGAACTCATCCTACTTAAAAATGGGTATATCAAAATTTCTATTAAGTCTTTCATACATTTTTTGTCAAAGCATACAACAACAACAACAACAACAACAACAACAACAACAAAACAACAACAACAACAACAACAACAATAATAATAACAACAACAATAATAATAATAATAATAATAGTAATAGTAATAATAATAATAACCATAATAATAATAATAATAATAATAATAATAATTTAACCTCCACTGCATATATGGTCCATATTCATTTTTTTTTGAATTTTTTAAAAAAAATGTATTAGGTACCTATAATATAGTACATACAGTACATTTGTTATTTTTCTAATGTAAAAAAAAAATATATATATATATATATAGATATATATATTTATATAAGGATAAGGAATAAGGATAAGGAACCCAAAGAAAAACAGGTATCTCCAAAATGGCAACTTTACAGGAGAGACCAAAAACCTCTTTTAATTTGAATGGAAGTCAATGGAACCAGACGTCTTTCCAAGACATTTTGGGTCATTTCTGTTGGTCCATTTATTATGAAATCTCCACACAGTGTAAACAGCAGCTCATGTGATCAAATGAGGCATAAAAGTAAAAATCAACAAAAATGGAGATACATGTTTTTCTTTGGACAGCGACGATATATATATACATATATTTTTTACATTACAAAAATGTAAATGTAAAATGTAGTGTACGTACTATATTTTATATATCTAATAAAAATAAATGACCCAGAATGATGTAGTGCACCTATGTACAACATGCATTGCAATGAGGATGTGAGAAGCAGGGACGTCATAAAAGATAATTATTGTACTGTATTCCAGAAATGTATCTCTTGGTAGCCCACACATTTCCTGCGTCGGAAAAAGCCAGACGTACTACCAACAGCAATAACAGGTTAATTACAGGGTTAATGAGGTTTCTGTAATCCAACAACAGTCTAAACCCTAATCTAGTGCCTACATCAACAGATGATTTTACTGTGGTGTAATGCTCAAGCATGAATCAGAGGATTACACTGCAGCAGGCTGCATTACAATACACCCACACTGAGGCATGCTGGGACAGGGAAGCAGGACACCCCGGTATTGTTCCAGAAGGATAATAATCAGACAGAACATTCCAGCAGAAGCCTGCCTTCTCCTCCACCTTACATTTCCATAGCACACGTGCCTGGGATGTCGAAATGTATATCTACGTGTAGGGTAGATATGAGATGATCCAATTGGATAAGGAACCCGAATGTTGACATAAACAAAATAGTTTCCAGAACAAGCTACGGAGAAAACAGCACTCCTTAACAACCACCTGGAAGACCTAGTAGACCCACCAACACTGTCCCTATCAGATACACTGCACTTAAAGCTTTCGTCTTTGGTAGCAACGAGAACATTTGGCTCCACTTCTCCTTCAGATCCGAGAACATCCACCTGTCCAACCTTCTTCCACTGTGAGAACAAGACACCTCAACGCTATGGAGGTCTGAAAGGAGGTGTAGCTGTTCCAGAAGCTCCTCACTGAGAAAAGAAAACAGACACCTCCAACGAAGAAACTGCTGGTGGTCTCAGAACAATGGACTGACCACCCCAGAGTCCAGACCTCAACACTATGAAGGTCTGAAAGGAGGTGTAGCTGTTCAAGAAGCTCCTCACTGAGAAAAGAAAACAGACACATCCAATGAAGAAACTGCTGGTGGTCTCAGAACAATGGACTGACCCCCCCAGAGTCCAGAACCTCAACAATATGAAGGTCTGAAAGGAGGTGTAGCTGTTCAAGAAGCTCCTCACTGAGAAAAGAAAACAGACACACCTAGCGAAGAAACTGCTGGTGGTCTCAGAACAATGGACTGACCAACCCAGAGTCCAGAACCTCAACACTATGAAGGTCTGAAAGGAGGTGTAGCTGTTCAAGAAGCTCCTCACTGAGAAAAGAAAACAGACACACCTAGCGAAGAAACTGCTGGTGGTCTCAGAACAATGGACTGACCACCCCAGAGTCCAGAACCTCAACATCACAGTACTTGAATTGCAGTAGTAGTAAAGTTAACCAGTTTCCAAGACTGAACTTTGGAGGTGTGTATGAATGTCCATGTGTCCAGACCTGGAATGGACACAACGGGTAAACGGTTTTTCACAAAGTTCTAAAAGCCTTGCTAAGAGGAAACCAATGGTACCCTCAGGGTAAACAGGTTCTGACTCTAGCTCATAAATCGAGCATATGCCAATAATGGCAGGTATTAATTTTACCAACAATTCAACATATTTAAAACCTAAGACTTTAATTTAGGCATGTGTATTGTCTGTAACGTTATTGGTTCACACCTCAGGCAAGTTTAGAGCACTGCTGACCTCTGCTGGACAGAATCTGTCACGTCACCTTTATACTGGGCGTGGGCCCACACAGGCTAGTCAAGATACCTTTAATCCCCAAACCTCATCCTGTAAGGCAAGGCTTAGTGGTTCATTATCTCTACCACACCCACCTTAAACTCACAAGGAGCTCATTAATTAGGGCATGAGCTGAGTCATGAGTCAGGTGGGCTGTACGGTGACTGTATTCACACAGTAGGTAAACTTATTATTAGGCTTCGTTATCATTATCGACTTTAAACTGTTTCAGATTACACAGGAACGCTCGTCCAGGACAGGTGTTTACACACTCAATGGATATTTGCTTAAGACTGACTTGTAGAATACATAATCCAAAACAAGCTTTGGCTATTTTCCATTTCACTAATAAATTAAATTCACTCAAGTTTATCCAAACTTAAACCTGGTCCTAATGTTAGACCTGACTGAAATCCTACTTTTAAGATCAACACAAAACCCTAACCTTTCCCTGGTCCTAATAACGTAGCCCAAAACCTAAAACAATTTAAAAATCAGTCTTAAACCTAGCCCTGGTCTTAATCCTGAACTTAATGTCAATCCTAACTTCACTTAGAGCTAACCTTAGAGTTCCTAAACCCAGTTGTTCAAATCCAAACCCTAACCTCAGTTCCAACTCAAAAAATTAAACCCAGTTCTAACCATTGTCATAAATTTAGCACTGGTCCTAAACCTGAACCTTACCTCAAACCCAAAACTTGAACCTAGACTTAGTCCTAATTCCAACCTTAACCTCAAAGCAAAGCCTAAACCTTATGTTGTTTTCACCTGAGTCAAGGTCCTAGTCCTTACAATATCCTCAACACCTAATCCTAAACCTAACCTTAACCTCAACACAGAATCTGAACCTAACACTGGTCCTAATCCTAACCCTAACCTTAACCTCAACACAGAATCTGAACCTAACACTGGTCCTAATCCTAACCCTAACCCTAACCTTAAACTCAACACAGAATCTGAACCTAACACTGGTCTTAATCCTAACCCTAAACTTAAACTCAACACAGAATCTGAACCTAACACTTGTCCTAATCCTAACCCTAACCTCAATACAGAATCTGAACCTAACACTGTTTCTAATCCTAACCCTATCCTTAACTTTAACACAGAATCTGAACCTAACACTGGTCCTAACCCTATCCTTAACTTCAACACAGAATCTGTACCTAACACTGGTCCTAATACTAACCCTAACCTTAACTTCATCACAGAATCTGAACCTAACACTGGTCCTAATACTAACCCTAACCTTTACCTCAACACGGAATCTGAACCTAACACTGGTCCTTGTCCTAACCCTACCCCTAACCTCAACACATAATCTGTACCTAACACTGGTCCTAATCCTAACCCTAACCTTAAAAAAACAAAACCTAAACTTTACTCAAATGTTGTTCTAAACCGAACCCGAACTTAACACTGGTCCTACTCCTTACGATAGCCGTAACCTCAACACAGAACTTGAATTAAACTAATGTTAGCACTGATCCTGATCCTAACCTTCATCTCAAACCACACCCTGGTCCTAATCCTGATCCCAGTGCTGTTGAGTTTCAGATATTCATACAGAAGGTATTTAATCACAGTAGGACTAAATACACCTCTATGACCTTTCTAAGACCATTCATAGCCAACTCACAGTTCCACCTCACGCCTGTTACAGTCCTATGCCCGTTCCTGTCCTGACTGTATCTCCCAGACAATAACGGGTGGGCCACCTGTAAATGCCAACAGCCTCATCTGGGATTATGAGATGGCTTTATATTAGCATTAGCCTAAAATCTCCCTGAGCAGTAAACACCCAGCCCTCACACAGTAGTCCTACCTTAGTCCACAGCTCTGTACTTGTATTCCACTAGCTTCGCATGACCTTAGACGTCTTATCGCTCAGTGCCAACAGACGGCTGGGCTGTTCGCCACCCTGGCTGGACGAAGCTTTTTGAAGCTGGCTGGGAGAATCAACAAACTCAGAGCTCCTTCAAAAGCCCACGAGGAGCTGAGCACACAGTTTATACAGGCCTTGTGGACCTGAACTCGATAAGTCTCCAGCTACCTTTGTTGTCCGGTGTCCTTGCGAAGAACGTGACACATGCTGTTTACTCTAAGGTAATGGCCAGATAACGCACGTCCCCTTTAGAAGTGGGGTCATTTTCCGTGAAGGGCTTACAGGACACAAACATCTACCCAGCTCCTGCACGGATTTCAGAGCTGAAATGGTGGAAAATGGTTGGAACCAATAACTGAGGAGACCATGCAGCCTCCATGTAGCTTCCCTGTAATTTCAGTGTCGGTGCAGCATTATGTAAGTAGGCCTGAACCGTAACCCTAGACAATCTTTAACGTTTATTAATAGATGGTGATCTTCAAATCTGGATTCCCTGGCCAGTGAAAAGGGGCTCCATGTGGTGCCAAGGAAGTACATCTGGTATATCTGTGAGGAAATGAATCTACATATTCCGTAGTTGGGTTTTAGTCCTGTAGCCTTACTTCTTTACTCCGGTTCTTGGGTTTCTGTGGTTTCATTGTGCTTCGTTGGTTTGGAGTTGGCTGTAGACCAACCAAGGATAAACAGAACAGAGCCTGAGGAGCTTCAGTTCCTCTACTGACCCTACTGCAGGTTTATGGGACCTCAGTACTAAACACAGGCCCGGAGAGCGACTGTAATCTCCTCCATCCGCCTGCATCAACCCACACCTTGGATCTACCTGTCTCTGGTGGGCCTCGCCTGGCAGGTTCTAACATGATCTGGGTGGGTCTCTTGGTACATGCCTGTCATTCTTGAATAACCTTACTCTCCTTTTATCTTCCGGCTTTTCCCATGTTGCCATTTTTATTTGGAACCTTGCTGGCGCTTTAAGCTGCATGTCACGATTCCTTCACAATCGCCACACCTTAGTTACTTAAGCTGACCACAGCTATGTGCACAGTTAGAAGCTTTGGGCTGCACAAAACAGAAGGGCTTGTCCTCAGTGTGTGGCATAGAGGGCACATGGCACCCTTAGGGGCGACAGCGAGTAAGCGAGTTTGCTGTTTACATGCCAGTTAATCGTATGAATAAAAAGTTCTAATAAAGAATTTGTGGCCAAAATAACAGAAACAGGTTGAGCATATATAGAGTATGTTGAGGCTATTTACAGTTAACATGGATAATCTAGTCACCAGTACCTTTAGGATGTTTAATGAAGACTGTGCATTAATAAGAACATTGCTGTTCTTGGGATGGTGGTCCTGCTTGCCAAGGTGGTCTGCTCTGACAGCTTGCCAAGGTGGTCTGGTCTCTTACCAGCTTATTTAAGACCTAATTTTATTTAAGAACTGATATTGGAAAGCTTCAGTCAATGACATGAGGGTGTAGACCAGCTCACGGGAGGGGGCCGGCAATTGTGGTTACAGTTAAGTACTTTCTGTGCTAGTTAAAAAGAACACAGAAGCACATGAGGGTGGAGTAGTCTACACCCACACTTGGGTTAAATAATAACTCAGTGAAAAGTACAACTTCAGTAGAAGGTTGAAGGCACTGGATACATTTAGAATTCTTTACAGAGCTGAGGTAAAGTGTCTTAGTAAAGGAGCTTACAGACTGAAACCAGCCCCCCGAAGGCCCCCCACCCCAGGCTTTTCCATCATTCCGGTGTGTTTTGAGTCAAAACATGGACCGTTAGGGGAGTAGACCCTCAGGGCGGGCTTGGTCTGAGATAAACCAGTGGTCTAAGATAAAATGCAAAACCTCGGACATGTGACTAACCGCAAGGCAGTGTATGTTCTCACCAGCAAAACAATGAAATTAAACCCCGCCCCCAAAACAGGAATTAGCAGCTAATTATAAAAGTCTGTTGAGTGATTTGCATTAGAACAGATTCCTTAGAAAAGTATTCTGGTGTTCGCCACTGGAGAGCTATAGCGGTGTGGTCATGCAAAGTAACTGTGGGATGCATTGGTTAGTCCCTCTAACGCTACACTGGTGTCAGAAGTGGGAGGCTGCAGCCCGATCGTGAACATATCAAGCTGTGAAATCGAGATGCGTATTAACGAACTTGAAGGCAGACAACAAAGGAGACCTAGCCTGCCTACAGGGAAGTGGTACAGAGCATTAGCCAGGGGGCCTGTTAGCCAGGGGATACACACGGATATACTGAACTGTGCAAGAGAAGCCGCTGTCGGGTGGGAGCTGCTGGTGTCATGCAGACAGTACTGGGCGTGGTGCACTTTGGCATTGCCTACATGTTGAAGCAGCTGTAGCTGGACTGGAGGTCTACTTTATCAAGGACACGAGAGAGGAACTGGGGGCACCTGCTGCCAAGTGGCGAGCACACAGCAGCACCTGTGTTGGCTCGAACAGTGGTGGCAGAGTTGCCGCGGCACGGGAGAAGGAGGTATGTGGGTAACTGGGATGCTGGGTGGTGTCCATCATGGGCTCGGTTCCTCCATGAGGAGCTTAGGGGGTGTGGCAATACAAAGCAGGTCTTGTCATGTCCCATACTCCTCTGTTGTTGTTGATGCTGCTGCACTTTGGGTTGTTTGGCTATGTTTGTTTTCCGAACCGGTTGAGGCAGGATGAAGCCACGGGGTGTCTTTTCAACACGGTCGCTGGACGTGGATCTTCCCCACTCTCTCACTGATCACCACTGAAGCTCCAAGACTGTAAGTGGGAATAGGATCGAATCTCTCAGGCTTGGTCTGCTCAGTCTGGACTGAGACCTGAAGAGGTACCGCTAGGCAGAAACAGGTTTGACGGGCCATCATTGAAAAAGAACACTGTGACAGATTAAAGACTGCCCTGAGGGCGCACCAGCAGTGCCAAACCGTCAACAGGGTACCGTCTTTATCCGAGGCAGCGGACCGACATGCGCTCGCTGGCTGGGTAAACGGATTGAGGTTTCATATTTGTTTATCTTTTGCTATCTACATGTGTATGCAGGTGTTTAAATAAACTATACCTATGTACACACATAGCTGAGGGGTAATGGGACCTGAACAGTTATAGAGGCAGCAGGGCGTGGCGGGAATACTCTTCTCTGTACCGCTAGCTGGGGGAATTATTAATTATAGAAAATTCAGAACAGTGGTCCGTAAGTACTCATGTTTACATACTGTATACTCATATTTACATACTGTACACTCATATTTACATACTGTACAGTCATGTTCACATACTGTTCTCATATTATCTCTACCTCAGATGTTATTTTTTCTGTGTACATACTGTCTACTGTCTTACAGTTCCAAGATCCATTAGTAAATGCTGCTCTTACACATACATATATATGTATATAGATATGCTTATATTATGTGTATATATCTATTATTACGGCTCTTTATGTAAATAATACTCTACTTGCACTTCTGGTTCGATGCCAACTGCATTTCATTGGCTCTGTACCTGTACTCTGCACAATGACAATAAAGTTGAATCTAATCTGATCTACTGTGAGCTATATGGTGATGCTGGGATTGCCTTAGATTGGCTGTTTTTCCTTCTCTCTGGACATTAGCTGTTTCAGCTACTAGCAGATTGGAGCTAAAGGGCATCAGTCAACTCCACCAGAACTCATGAAATTCAACCAACACCCGAGAAACTCAACCAGCACTCTAGAAACTCAACCAAAACTCTATAAAGTCAACCAGAACTCTAGAAACTCGACCAAAACTCTAGAAACTCAACCAGAACTCTATAAACTCAACCAAAACTCTATAAAGTCAACCAGAACTCTAGAAACTCGACCTAAACTCTATAAACTCAACCAAAACTCTAGAAACTCAAGCAAAACTTTATAAACTCAACCAGAACTCTAGAAACTCGACCAACACTCGTGAAACTATATCTAAACCCATTAACAAAATGCTATCCATTCTAATTCTGCAGCCAGTATAAAGTTTATCTTTCAAATCAATCCAGTTACCCCACCAGCCCTACCCCACCAGCACTACCCTACAGTCGACCCTACAGGCGCAGCCAGCGACAGAGCAGCACGGCAGCGCGGAGCTGCAGCTCAGTACCAGCCGTTACAGAGTGTCCAGTGTTCTTACCCACTGTGAAGCACAGCGCCACTGTGAAGATGCCCAGCAGAGTCCTGTTCATGGTGAGATGGATGTTTGTTAGCTCGCTCTGGGAGGTTCCTCTCCGGCTGTGTGTGTCTCTCAGGTGAAGCACTGTGCTGGAGCGCAGGGGCGACACCGCTAGCTTTATACGATGACCCACCCACCCACTGCTCCGTTACATCAGAGCGCGCGGCTGCTCGGGCGCTGCCTGCAGGCTGAGCACCCGGGGCTGCGTCCCAACGCGAGCGCTAGCTCCCTAGGGAGTGCGCTCTATCTAGGGGATAGGAGGTCAGGACTGCGGCTATGCCTCGACCAGGCGTGTGCACTGGCTTTAGACCAGTTCTACCTAATTACCATGTACCTGAAGGGCAATGCCACCACTGTTTCTAACTGGTGCGTCAATTCATCTCAGTATGGTGGTGCCTTTTGGAACCAGACGTCTGCGCCATAGGGTGCCTGTCAGAACTCCTTCTTTCACAACAGTAAAACAAACAAACAAACAAACAAACAAACAAACAAACAAGTAAATAAATAACAATAACAACAACAACAATAATAATATATATTAATATTGTAATTATTATTATTATTGTTGTTGTTATTATAATAATAATAATAATTATTATTATTATTGTTATTATTATTATTATTGTTGTTTTGTTATTGTTATTGTTACTGTTATTATTATTATAATAATTATTATTGTTTTGTTATTGTTATTGTTATTGTTATAATAACAATAATACTACTACTACTACTACTACTAATAATAATAATAATAATAATAATAATTATTATTATTATTATTATTATTATTATTATTATTGTTATTATTATTATTTCAACAGTAATAATAATAATGTAAAATAAATTAACAGATTAATTAATACATCAATGCATTAATAAATTAATAAACCAATAAAGTAATAAAATAATACATTAATAAATTAATACATTAATAAACTAACAAATTAATAAATGAACACTACTACTACTAATAATAATACGTGTTTAGTTCAGTTGAGGTGGTGAGTTGTTTGCACCATCTGGTCCATCCAATAAGAGCTAGTCCAGAGTTACCCAGAATTCCTAGCAACTAAGTTCATTTATGTTTATTGAGATGTTGCTTTCAAATGAACACCACATTCACGCCTTACATATCTGAACACAGTATCTGTCTTTGGACACACCCCACACGTTTTGGGTGCCCGGACCGTCAGGGTGATTAGTGGCTGATACCCTGAGGCAGTCCTGACATGGTGATGTAATATTTACTGATCATCTTCCAGCCAGTTTCTTTCTCTCCCCAGGTCATTTATTCATACCCTCTCGCTGAAAATCCAGGTGGACTTATTTCAGTGGGTAGAAGTTTCTACCCGGTTTTACCTTCAGGTGAGATGATCCTGATTAGTGACTCTGCTGAGTGGTCGGTCAGTCAGGCCGCAACAACACAACGATTACAGGCAGTTGTAGCATCTTCTCTAACAGTGCTGATAGAGCGCCACCTCCCTCCCGGTGTGTGGTCACTACAGTTATATCTCTATATTAGAGAAGAAATACTGATGTAGTGATTTAATTTTACTTAAACTTACTTTTATTATAGACACATGAATCTAGCGAAGTGAAGACTCTAAGACTCCATGGCGGTGTTCAGACAAACTGGATTAGTGTCTGATCTGAAATCAGATCTGTATAGACAACTGTCCACAGGGATTGGATTTGTGAGTCGAGCCCGCTCCGGATGGGCTTTTGTGGTAATAACAAAGGCATCAGTAACTCCATAGTCACACTGGTGACGTAGCTTTCACACCCAATAGCAGGAGTGAGGAGGTGCGTAACCTTGTCCTCCAAACTATCGCTCAGTTCACAGCTCGTTGGCCTTCTTCTTAAAACCCAGCACCTCCATCACTCGGAAATCAGCAGTGTTGCTGATGGTTGTGTTGGGAGTGATTTAACCCATAAGAGCCCACAGTGACGTATGTGTCACCAGCCTTCTAAGTCTGTACAGTACTTATACAGCTTTACCCTTCACCTGAACACACGGGGTCCCTGAGAGACCTATACCCAACATCCTGGACATGCAACATGATAGATGGTGAACATATGACCTCATGTAGAAACTGGCGGTGTGCTCGGTTAGTTCAGTTAGAGACAATATATACCCATATTCTATATCACACATACCCATATTCTATTACATATACCCATATTCTATATTACACATACCCATATTCTATTACATATACCCATATTCTATATTACACATACCCATATTCTATATCACATATACCCCTATTATATATCATATATACCGATATTCTATATCACATATACCCATATTCTATATTACACATACCCATATTCTATATTACACATACCCATATTCTATTTTACATACACCTATATTCTATATCACATATACCCATATTCTATATCACATATACCAATATTCTATATCACATATACCCATATTCTATATTACATATACCCATATTCCATATTACACATACCCATATTCTATATCACACATACCCATATTCTATATCACATATACCCATATTCTATATTACACATACCCATATTCTATTTTACATACACCCATATTCTATATCCCATATACCCATATTCTATATTACATATACCCATATTCTATATTACATATACCCATATTCTATATCACATATGCCCATATTCTATATCACATATACCCATATTCTATATTACACATACCCATATTCTATATTACACATACCCATATTCTATATCACATATACCCATATTCTATATTACATATACCCATATTCTATATCACATATACCCATATTCTATATTACATATACCCATATTCTATATCACATATACCCATATTCTATATCACATATACCCATATTCTATATCACATATACCCATATTATATATTACATATTCTATACCCATATTCATATTGGATAATCACATATACCCATATTCTATATTTTATATCACAATATACCCATATTCTATATTACATATACACATATCCATATTACATATACCATATTCCTACATATACCCATATTCTATATTACATATTACCCATATTCTATATTACACAATTATATATACCCATATTCTATATTACATATACCCATATTCTATATCACATATACCCATATTCTATATCACATACCATATTCTATATTACATATACCCATATTCTATATTACATATACCCATATTCTATAACATATACCCATATTCTATATTCATATACCCATATTCTATATATCACATATACCCATATTCTATATTCACATATACCCATATTCTATATTACATATTACCCATATTCTATATCACATATACCATCATATTATATCACATTATACCCATATTCTATATTACATATACCCATATTTCTATATTCTACATATACCCATATTCTATATTACATATATTCTATATTACATATATCATATTTCATATATCACATATACCCATATTCTATATCACTTATACCCATATTCTATATTACATATACCCGTATTCTATATCACATATACCCATATTCTATATTAAACATACCCGTATTCTATATCACATATACCCATATTCTATATTAAACATACCCATATTCTATATCACATACACCCATATTCTATATTACACATACCCATATTCTATATCACATATACCCATATTCTATATCACTTATACCCATATTCTATATTACATATACCCATATTCTATATCACATATACCCATATTCTATACTACATATACCCGTATTCTATATCACATATACCCATATTCTATATTACATATACCCATATTCTATATCACATATACCCATATTCTATATTACATATACCCATATTCTGTATCACATATACCCATATTCTATATTACATATACCCATATTCTATATCACATATACCCATATTCTATATCACTTATACCCATATTCTATATCACATATACCCATATTCTATATTACATACACCCATATTCTATATCACATATACCCATATTCTATATCACTTATACCCATATTCTATATCACATATACCCATATTCTATATCACATATACCCATATTCTATATTACATATACCCATATTCTATATCACATATACCCATATTCTATATCACTTATACCCATATTCTATATTACATATACCCGTATTCTATATCACATATACCCATATTCTATATTAAACATACCCATATTCTATATCACATACACCCATATTCTATATTACACATACCCATATTCTATTTTACATACACCCATATTCTATATCCCATATACCCATATTCTATATCACATATACCCATATTCTACATCACATATACCCATATTCTATATTACATATACCCATATTCTATATCACATATACCCATATTCTATATTACATATACCCATATTCTATATCACATATACCCATATTCTATATTACATATACCCATATTCTATATCACATATACCCATATTCTATATAACATATACCCATATTCTGTATCACATATACCCATATTCTATATCACTTATACCCATATTCTATATCACATATGCCCATATTCTATATCACATATACCCATATTCTATATCACTTATACCCATATTCTATATTACATATACCCATATTCTATATCACATATACCCATATTCTATATTACATATACCCATATTCTATATTACATATACCCATATTCTATATCACATATACCCATATTCTATATCACTTATACCCATATTCTATATCACATATACCCATATTCTATATCACTTATACCCATATTCTATATTACATATAC
Organism: Prochilodus magdalenae; assembly: GCA_024036415.1. Classification (NCBI taxonomy): domain Eukaryota; kingdom Metazoa; phylum Chordata; class Actinopteri; order Characiformes; family Prochilodontidae; genus Prochilodus; species Prochilodus magdalenae. The sequence continues at coordinate 25,681 of JAMWET010003458.1, read as the reverse complement.
CCATATTCTATATCACATATACCCATATTCTATATTACATATACCCAAATTCTATATCACATATACCCATATTCTATATCACTTATACCCATATTCTATATTACATATACCCGTATTCTATATCACATATACCCATATTCTATATTAAACATACCCATATTCTATATCACATACACCCATATTCTATATTACACATACCCATATTCTATATCACATATACCCATATTCTATATCACTTATACCCATATTCTATATTACATATACCCATATTCTATATCACATATACCCATATTCTATATTACATATACCCATATTCTATATCACATATACCCATATTCTATATTACATATACCCATATTCTATATCACATATACCCATATTCTATATTACATATACCCATATTCTGTATCACATATACCCATATTCTATATCACTTATACCCATATTCTATATCACATATGCCCATATTCTATATCACATATACCCATATTCTATATTACATATACCCATATTCTATATCACATATACCCATATTCTATATCACTTATACCCATATTCTATATTACATATACCCATATTCTATATTACATATACCCATATTCTATATCACATATACCCATATTCTATATAACATATACCCATATTCTATATCACATATACCCATATTCTATATCACATATACCCATATTCTATATTACATATACCCATATTCTATATCACATATACCCATATTCTATATTACATATACCCATATTCTATATTACATATACCCATATTCTATATTACATACACCCATATTCTATATCACATATACCCATATTCTATATTACATATACCCATATTCTATATTACATATACCCATATTCTATATTACACATACCCATATTCTATATTACATATACCCATATTCTATATCACATATACCCATATTCTATATCACATATACCCATATTCTATCACATACCCATATTCTATATTACATATACCCATATTCTATATCACATATACCCATATTCTATATTACATATACCCATATTCTATATCACATATACCCATATTCTATATTACATATACCCATATTCTATATTACATATACCCATATTCTATATCACATATACCCATATTCTATATTACATATACCCATATTCTATATTACATATACCCATATTCTATATCACATATACCCATATTCTATATCACTTATACCCATATTCTATATCACATATACCCATATTCTATATTACATATACCCATATTCTATATCACATATACCCATATTCTATATCACTTATACCCATATTCTATATTACATATACCCGTATTCTATATCACATATACCCATATTCTATATTACATATACCCATATTCTATATCACATATACCCATATTCTATATCACATATACCCATATTCTATATCACATATACCCATATTCTATATTACATATACCCATATTCTATATCACATATACCCATATTCTATATCACATATACCCATATTCTATATTACATATACCCATATTCTATATCACATATACCCATATTATATTTTTAAAATACCCATATTCTATATCACTTACACCCATATTCTATATTACACATACCCATATTCTATTTTACATATACATATTCTATATCACCCATATTCTATATCCCATATACCCATATTCTATATCACATATACCCATATTCTACATCACATATACCCATATTCTATATTACATATACCCATATTCTATATTACATATACCCATATTCTATATCACTTATACCCATATTCTATATTACATATACCCGTATTCTATATCACATATACCCATATTCTATATCACATATACCCATATTCTATATTACACATACCCATATTCTATATCACATACATCCATATTCTATATTACACATATACCCATATTCTATATTACATATACCCATATTCTATATCACATATACCCATATTCTATATCACATATACCCATATTCTATATTACACATACCCATATTCTATATTACATATATCCATATTCTACATCACATATAGCCATACTGTATATTACACATACCCATTCTGATGCCATTTCTAGAACACCCTGATGGAATACCAGTTATGAAATCAAAGTTGCTGTGACATATGCTACCACTACTATGACACTATAATACTTCCAGAAGACACCATGTGACCTCTTTGTCACAATAAGACTGATCTTATAACTGACACTTCATTATTTTCCCTTACGGGGAAACGGGTCTGGGCTCTCATGGGTTAAAAGGCACTTTGAAATCTGATTCAAGTAGCCAGAGCGTAACTGAGATTCCTAAAAACCCGACTGGAATCCCGTTTCAAACTACCTTCAGACCTGGTCTGGAATCAAAACGTCATGTGGATGCAATATGAAAATGCCAAAACTCAGATTTGGGCTGGCAGCCTGAACAAGGTACCGAGCATACCAGTAAAAGGTTCAGAGACACCCAACCAAACGGATGTTGTAGGTGATCGTACAGACTCTACAGTCTTAACAGCTCCAACAGATGAGAGTCTGAACCAGTACATATCCTGATACACCACATCTACTCCTGATGTAGCACAGTATGATATTTCTCCATATCTCCACCTCTAATATAGATTTAGCTGCCCAGTTTAAAAGCTCTAGTGAACATTCATTGGGTGTATATCGTCACTGTCCAAAGAAAAACAGGTATCTCCAAAATGGCAACTTTACAGGAGAGGGCAAGAACCTGTGTCTTCACCAAGAACCAAGAATCTGAATTTGAATGTAAGTCAATGGAACCAGACGTCTTTCCAAGCATGTTTTGGAAATTTCTGGTGATCCGTTCATCATGAAACGCCCAGCCGATGTAAACAGCAGCTTATGTGAGCAAATGACGCCAACAAATCAAAATTGACCAATATGGAGATTCATTGGACAGCGATGATATGTGTTGTGTAACTCTGTATCTGTAACAGAGTGTATCACTTTCCAGATCTGATTCACTGAACTGCAATGTTTATTGTTAGAAAATGAATTGATGACTCAGCGCATACTGAGCACATAAAGCATTTCATGCGTGTCATGTGGTTTATGAACAGAGGAAAGCAAACACTGTGTTGACAGTGAGGGAGTCAGGGCGTGTCATATAGTCACTCTGTTGGTTTTTGATGAAATCTGTTTGCATGGTTTTATACGA
>JAMWET010003458.1:0-17500 GCA_024036415.1 Prochilodus magdalenae | reverse complement strand
GTTAGAGGGGGCAATCCAAAATACAAATGACAGTTACAACCAGAAGGACGCACAGATAACACAAGTGAACCACTCAGTAAGACAACTGCATTGGCCATACCATTTAAACTGGTGAGAAGGTGGTTCATTATTGGTGGGTTGAGAACATGTGACAATGACATCATGCGGAGATGGATTATGGGAAGTATAGTTCTGAGTGTACTGGAACCCGAAAGGGTGCTAGAACGTCTGTTACAGATTTCCACCTCACCTTCGAGAGTCCTCCTGCAGTGCCCGCACATGAACTGAGGTGCCCATGGGTTGTCTTGATCCCCAACAGGCATGCTGAAGTATGCTGTGTAGGCCTCGCACGTCTTTCATGGAGTACTGTTTCACTCTGGTCTTGGTAAACTGGCCACAGCAGGACCAGAATGTGTCTGCCGGATGCTGCATCCTCTTGATGCCTCTAAATTACATGTGGCTCTGTATCCACTATCCACTCACTCAACTGCAACATCAACTGATATGGCTGTTTTAACAGACCTGTATCTGTACTGCTATGTAGACTACTGGACAGTCCCAGACAGTTCCAGAAAGTTCTAGACAGTTTTCTAGAAGTTAAAAGTTCTAGAAAATTCCAGACGCTACCAAGTCATGTTTGAAGTCATGTATCACACATGTTCTGGATAATAAAAGAACTGTTCAAAACATCATTATTATTAACTACAGTGCATTGTTAAATAACTACAATTAGTTTATTCAGCACAAGTAATTAACTTCTATGAATTATTCAGCATTATTAATTATTAACCGCTACAAATTATTATATCTGCTCTAATGTTCAGCCATTAATTATTTATTAAATATTATTATATACTCTGAATTGTGGATTTAGCTGAAAAAATAGACCTGTATGTTAGGAATTAAAATAACCAGCTTCCTTATTGTTTCGTTTGAAATTGACTGTGTTGATGGACAAACAGATTGTGACGAGCACTGAGCTAAAATCAAAGCAAGGTTTATTTAACAGATTTGTAATCAACCACAGCAGCAACAAGAGCAAGCTGGACATAGCAGAAGGTCAAGACTGAGTCAAGAAACAAGCAGACAGACGTCAAAACCAGACAAAACAACAGAACAGCAAAAGTACCAAAAGGGGAAGGACAAAAGAGTAACTGAAGAGGAACTGGGAGATGGCTGACATGTGACAGTTATGTCATTGGGTGATGCATTATGGGAAATGGAGTCCAGGGGATCAGGGGTGAGAACGGAGACAGCAGGCATGACATTGATTTAGAAAATATTATTTGAACGGCCACAACTGCTGTGAGAGCTTAGCAACAGTCTATATCATGAGTGGTAATCTCCGGGGCCCAAGCACCATACGCCATTACAGAGAAGGAGAAAACAGATGATGGGCATATTAAAGTTTTAGAATGGTCTCGATATATTATTGGTTTGGGGTGTCAAAAGAAGATGTTAAATGGTTTAGAGGCATTGACCTGAAAAAAAAAACAATAGTAAAAAACAAAGCTACAAAACATGTTTTTCTAGCATCTGTGTTGATCCACCACGTCACTGTCCATAACTGTACATAATGTAATGTCAGCATTGCTTGCCATAGTTACTTTGATGTACCTTTTATGTAAATAATACTGTATTTTGCACTTCTGGATAGATGCTAATTGCTTTTTACTGGTTTTGTACCTGTGCTCTGCATAAAGACAATAAAACTGAATCTATCCAATCTAAATATCCAATTCTAATCCAATCTAACTTCCTATTTGTTAAGCCTCTGGATTCCACTACAGGGGAATGGTTTCAACTTTTTCAACTGAATCTATCCAATAACTAATAAACAAACAATCACCGGACGCATGAAATGGAACCAAAGAACCAACCTGGAGAGCACTGATCATGTTTATGTAACATGTTTTAGTTATGTTCAACCAATTTTCACATTTGAACATTCAAATTTTGATATATTTGAGAGTATTTAATCTCTGGATGTTCACATGTTTAAGCTGTACATTGAATTTCCACATGGCAGGACAGAAATTTCCATACAGAGATGGCTTTCTGTACTTGGAATGGATTTATGACCGCATCTGATTAAAAGACTGTGTTGATAATATCAAAGCACGAGCTGCTCCATCTCTCTGTGAGGTCCTGACCTGAGTTTGACACCCTGGGCACTTGTTCCTCATCACTGTTCCTGGTACACTGCAGGAAAATAGCCTAGAACAATTGTATGGTGTATGCAAATTGAGCACTTACAGTGCTGACATTAGTTTTGTTTATTATATGGTATTTCTTTGCTGTCTGTAGGGCCTCAACCTCTATGTGCTGTCCATTAAAGTGAGTGACTGCAGGGGAATAGGGTAATTTTTAGGTGCCTATTCCATAGAAAATTAATTTTCTCTCACTTTTTCAAAATATATGAGTTCATATTGTTTACACTCAATATATAGAATAGGATGCTTTGAATTCATTGAGTTAGTAATGAATTAGTAATCCTTTCATGGCATTTACATGCAGCTCGGCAATCAGATAATGGGAATCAGGGCAACAATCAGATCTTTGCTTCACAGCCACAATGTAAACATAGTGAAAGAAAATAGCCTCATCGTTATACGTTATTTTCCTTTCTAATGTAATCATCTGAATTCTGCTATTCTCATATGGTCTCAGCTAAGCTCTAGCCAATGGCCTGTTGTTGTGGGGAAAGTGCAATGGTTTCTTTTGTTACAGAAATTGTAAATTGTCTCCCCACCTATGGAGTGGCTATGCAGTTTATATGGAAATGACCCACTGTCTCCCACCTTAAGGTGATACAATCACCACCAACACATTTCTGTATGTGTGAATAAACTCAACACAACGCTGAAGCTCATCTCCAGTCTCCTGACTCCTGATTCTTCTTGAAGACCCGAATTTCTAAAAATTTGGTGCCGTGACCCAGATGGCATGCTGAAACCTACTAGTCTCCTGACTCCTGACATTTCTGAAGACCTGAATTTCTAACAATAGCATAAAACTCAAACCAATTCTTTTTTCTTCAATGCTTGTTTTTTGCATTGAGTCACTTAAACTGAAAACATGAACATACATCCAACCTCTGAAGAATATTTAAATACTTCATTTTGCCTAGTATGTAGTTTCAACATCACTCCAGACATGTTCTGTATCCTTCTCAGGGATGCTATGGTCAACACTGCTCGATTATTTCTGTTACGTCAGTTTGTTTTTGCACAGGCAAAGCTGAGAAATCTGAAAGAAGTCAGAGTAATAGTAAAATCATGATGAATATTATTGAATATTAAAAAAAAGTAGTAAAATATATAAAATAAAACTTAAATTACTTGAGTAGTTACTAAACTAAAGTATACCTACTTCCATAAACTAAAGTGTGGGTTACACACCAGAATACAAAGCAAGACTAAAGTGCAAATTTACTACTTATATACAGTATTAGTATACTTGTTTCATAGGTCCAACCAAAAAAATACTTCACTGTGTTACAAGCAAATATATATACAGAGTTTTCATTTGAGGCAGCGTGGATGATGGTTCTGCAAATTGAAATAACAGGGTAGCCAGAGTCATTTATACTGAGAATTCTTAACCCATATGAACTGAACAAAACAAAACCAGTCCATGTAGGGCTCACATGTGTAGTTTATGTTACACAGTATAGCATGTAGTATACAGTATACAGGGCTATAAGAATAGCAGTGAAGTAGTTACTACTAAAGTATACTTACTTCCATAAACTAGATAGATAGATAGATAGATAGATAGATAGATAGATAGATAGATAGATAGATAGATAGATAGATACTTTATTGATCCCAGAGGGAAATTCAAGAAAGTGTGGGTTAGAAGTACATAACTAGTGTACAGGCAGTGTTTACTTTTACCTTTAGAATTATTTATGTACAAAATGAAACTAAATAAAACAAAATGTTAACTAGATGTGTACTCAGAGTTTACAACTCTTACAGCTAAAGTATATTTAAAGTGCTTCTTCATAAACTAAAAAGTGCTCAATGTAGTCCCAAGAGGTACTGAAATAGTACACTTACACTTAGGTTTAAGATAAGGATAAAAAAAACATGAGTATATATATATATATATACTACATACTTGGCAAAATGAAAAGTATTGAAATATTCCTCAGAGGTTTTGGTAGACCACTGGTAGACCACTGGTAGACCACTGGTAGACCACTGGTTCCCATTACCACCCTTGTAAAGAGTCTCTATAGTAAAGGATTTCACACCGAACCACCCTGGATGACTTTGTTTACATGTTTATAGTTGAGCTAGGCAGGGCGGTATGTAGCTTCTAAGAGTTAACTGAAGTCCAGTGGACACAGATAAGAGTGCTCCGGCTCAGATTTGCCTATGTGGTCAGCTGTTTGCTTTTCATGTGGCCACTCCTAAAGGAGCAGTGGCTCAAACACGAACAGCACTTTGTCGACTCTAATAAAGAAAACTATTTAAACACTGAGAGTCCACAACCATCACAGCCTCCAGCACAGGGTCACATGGGCTGCACCAACAGAGAGCTCCAGAAAACATGGAGCATGATGCGTATCCAGTTCCTTTAGGACCACACTTCTATATGTAGCGTAATAAACAGAGATCGGTAGTTTGTATATGGGCCTAAATCAAGATAGCATGTCACAAACACCTTTCATTTCTCAGTAGCTGCCTGTTTTTCAGAACCGAACATATGGAGACATTACACGGTTCCACTAAATGGTTCAGCATGCAAAAACCAAGCTCTATAAAACACTGCGGATCGGGTTACAATCTTACATTTACATATCCATTATGGCATTTAGCAGACTCTCCTGTCCAGAGCAGCTTACAAAGGGGCTTTGTGTGTATGTGTCCTAGTTAGTGCAAATAGCTAGAGCTCACTTAAACCCCCCTTAAGCTCAGACACTGCTAGAACAAGGCCCAGTGGTGAAACAATAATACTACATACAGCATAGGAGCTCTACATAACTCTACAGGACTAGAGGATGATGACGCCAGCAAGACGTGCACCACAGTGTCCCTCTGGTATGTCACCCATAAGTTGTGTGCAGCAGTATGAGCTATGCTCTTACCTGCTAACTGAACTCTTCACATTCTGCTCTTACTGGTGCAATGAATGAAGATTGGCTTTAGCCATGTCCAAAATGACAGGCGTTTCAGTTTCATTGTCCAACCCCTGTAGATGTATATATATAAACACTTTAGATAGTAAACATACACTAAACACCAGAATAGCTCTGTTTGTTGACATTCCAGATTCTATAAGATATGAATAGAAGATCAGTCTATATGTGCAGGTATAGAGGTGCTAGATTTAAAGGTTCAGTGAACTCTACTGGGTGTTGATGTGGTGTGAATCATCTGTGGAGATCCTGATACTGATTTGGGCCTGTTGGCCAATACACCAACACTGCTGGCTGTTCAGGGGCCTGATGGGAGTTGTGGGCAGCATCCTGTGTCCACTGATGAAGGACTAGAGGATGACCAGCACTACACTGTGCAGCAGCAGGTGAGCTATCGTGGACACACACAGATGTGTCTCCTTTGTTGTTTTCTCGTTTAGGACGTCTGCATTTACTGCTGTTACGTCATGTGAAGTGAGAATGAAGGAGACCATCTCCACAGCTCTGGCTCATTTCAGCTCATTTGCTTTGTAAACTCTGTTTGACTCTTTTGGCCTCTAAGTAGCTTTCCTTGTTATTTAACTGAACATGAGGTCCAGCCTAATCCCTCTAAGCCCGTTTGACTCTGGGATGTATTTTGTATATCGCTGCTGTCAGAACAAAACCTTAATCCCTGATTAAAAGCTTCGATGGCGGCTGTAAGGACTATACTCATCGTCAAAAGAACAGCTGCACCCAGAAGGAATCAACCGGCAGGAATGAAACGTGGTGGGTAGATCTGACACTGCAAGACATGCAAATGATTCAGGTTCATGCTCAGCCGGGCATGTCGCATAAACAAGGACGGGCCTTATTGTTGCTATCCCTGACTGACCCAACGGCCATGACTGTGGACATCCAGCGAACAGTGATGTCCTCCAGGAGTCATCCTGTTACCCACCACTGTTACCCACCATGCAGGACTACATGCACACAGTGGTCAGCTCCAGGATGAACAGTTTGTTGTCACATACCACACATCCCAAAGACCTGCTATAGGAACAGCAGTGAACAGGACTCATCTGCAGAAGGCCCTCGGGCCATTTGATTTTCTATTCAGAGCAGTATGTAAACCCTGTGTATACGGAACCCAAGACTTTGAATACAACAAAAGCAGAATGGATTTGCACATCTGAACTAAAAGCCCTGACTGGAAAGGGCAACTCAAATGAGAGGACAGTGATGTAATCCAAAATCATCAAACAGGAGAGAGCAAATATCACCAGACCATGCACAGTGCCTCCTCCTCCCTCTTCACTGCTTCACTGCATTCTGTGTTCTTCAGGATCAGTCTTCCTTCATTACTCTCCAAGAGCATCTCCAGCGATGGAATTGGCTCCATTGGCTACCTGCCCTTAAACGATGGCAGCGCCAGGAGCAGCACCTTCCACATGATTGACCAGAGGTTAGAATATCGTCGCTGTCCAATGAAAAACATGTATCTCCACTTTTGTCCATTTTTACTTTTATGCATCATTTGAACACATCAGCTGCTGTTTACACTGGGTGAGAATCTCATGATGAATGGACCAACCGAAGTGTCCCAAAACTGTTCGGAAAGACGTCTGTTTCCCTTGACTTGCATTAAAGTTAAATGAGGTTTTTGGCCTCTCCTGTAAAGTTGCCTTTTTGGAGATCCTTGTTTTTCTTTGGACAGCGACGATATGCCACCGGGGGACCAGAGCTACTTCACCATCCACTCATGTTGGACTGATTTCACTTTTACAGCCCTCCTCCAGCGACAGTCATCTCCTCTTCGAGTACAGAGTGGTATTACGAGATGAGACAGAACAGAGCTAGCTGGTTAGCATGCTAACTTCAGTGGATATCCCTGCTAGCACCATATTTACTGTAGATGTCTTGGAACCACCCTCATAACTGTTGATAACTACATCATAACTAAAGTTAACTTTGAATAATAAAAAAAATAGAACTTGGGCAGCAGCAGTGACTCACCAAGAGCTTCAGCCACTATTGATGGGTTAAGAAAATATTCATAACTTTTATTCATAACTGTATATCAGTATAAACAGAGATTTTAGTGGTTAGTATTGTATATATTTAGTGTCTAATGTATATTTTGTATTTAAATTCTGTAAGTTTTTCACTCACCTTTACACCTGTGAAAATGTGACGTGACAATAAAAGTGATTTGATTTGAAAAAACAATACAGCATTCTGTCAGAAATGCCTCTGATGCTCTGAACTATACTACCCATCAGCTATTTCCTCATGACGTCATCCCCACATGTTCGCAGACCACCAATCACAGCTTTCCTCCCTGTTCTGCCCCACCCGAGCTCTAACCCATCTTCAACTCCACCTGTTGCTCATTATACCTCTTTGTATTTATACTAGTCTGTTTGCTTTCTCTCTTTGCAAGGTATTGCCCACCTAGTTGTCTTACTGAGCGTTCCTCCCATGTATCTCTATCTTGTCTCACTAGTTCTGACTATCGTTTACTTATTGGTTTTGTCTTTTGGTTCTCCTGGTGATTTGGTTTTTGCTCTGGTTTTGGATCTCCCTTGTCTTTTGATTTTTGCCACTGTGCTTCATCTTTTTGGGATGTTTGCTCTGATTTGGTTGCTGAGTTTGATTCCTTATATTTCAGATAAAACCAGCCTTTTCTTTTACCTCTATTAGAATAGCAGAGATTGATGCATCAAAGAAAGAAATCAGAAATTTGCCATCCGAATTTACATCAAAAACCATTTGGCTGGAATTTGGAATAGGAATTCAAACAACTTTTTTTTTTTTTTGCTTTGTTGACGGCAAAGTCAATGTTAAATCACAAAAAAAAAAATCCACTGAAAACAAACAAAAACTGGGCACACTTGAGTTGATGACATTACCCTTCCAATTATAGGCCAGCTAAGATTTACTGCATTTTGCTGACGCTCTTTTCCAGAGCAACTTACAAGGTTAATCATATTACAGGTAGGCCAATGTAGTGTTAGGAGTCTTGCCCAAGGACTCTTATTGGTGCAGCACAGCATATTCACTCAGCCTGAGATTCAAACCCCAGTCTCCCAGTCTCTAGTGGTGGTTACTTGCAGGGTAGTGGTGTTATCCACTGAGCTACACCAACCACCGAGCTTTTAGTAACTTTATCCAGCAACTGCTGATCATGTGCAGAGATTTGCGGTCATGTAGCAATGTTAAAAACATGGGCTCTGTGCTAGTTATAACTGTGTGAGTTCTGCAGGCTAGTGCACACAGTATTAGCATACTACATTCTTTCTTACTAAAAGGAAGTGATGGCGCTTACGTCATACCAAGCTGGACTCACAAACTTACAATACACACAAACAAAAATCTAATAAACACATGATTTACTACAGTATATCCATTTTAACAGGCTGATGTGACAGATTTGGGTTGAACTCGCCTTTATACTCCATTTCATGTACTGTCACAAATGCAGCTGCTATCCAATCACCGTCCACCAATTTCACTTTCTATTTCCAGCTGGTAGTGGGACAATAGTGTCCATCATTACCATGCTCAAAAATGGTCTGGTTCTAAGTTTTTGGAATCCGGTTTGTAGTTAGTATTAGTATTAGGTGTGAAACTGGGACTCACCCAAAGTCTTCTGTCACATGTTGAGCCAATGTGTGGAACTATGTTCTTAACTGACTGTGATTAAAATTGAGGAATCCCTGAGTTTAGCAGAAAGCTTTGCAAGCAAGGTGCAGTGCATGGAGGACATGGGCTTTAAATTCCCATGCAACCATAACAGCACATTACCTCACAGCGGTCCCACATTCTCCAAAGTAGAGCAGTACACAAAACTTGCCCCGGGGCAAACATTGCAGAGCTCCTGAAAAGTGTTGCGCAAGAATATGAGGAATGCAGACGGAATCCTGGTGGTTGTACTTGCAGCAAAAAAAACGACTGCAATAAATCAAATATAATTACAATACTCAGCATACCAGGTAAAGATTACGTATGGTTTAACGTGATAGAAAAGGACCTTTAAGCGCATTATTGCTTTGTGTGCTGCAAATGTACATACCTGTAGTACTTCAGCATGCTTAATAGCATCCCAAGTATATAAAATAGAACAATATTTATTAATAGTACATTGTTATTTTATGAATAGCACACTTTCAGTACATTAAACATGACTGCAAGGACGTATCCTAGGTGTATTTACATTAAGGATCCTCAAGCGCGCTTTATTTTTCTCCTAGTATGGCAATATCGTAATAATATCGCACATGGGCCTTTGGCAATTACCATCTCCAAGCAGACCAGCACCTTCAACATGACCGATAAGAGGTTAGACCACGCCGCCGAGGCAGCAGCACTACTTCTTCATCCTCTCATGTTAGACTGATTCCACTCCTATAGCGCTCCCACAGTGACTCACTGTTGCCTCCTCAGGTGCAAAGTGGCATTACGAGAAAGAACAGACTGGGGCTAGCTGGTTAGCATGCTATCTTCAGTAGTGCTAAATGTGCTAATGATACACTCTTCAAAACCAAAATAAGCAAGTATGCCAGCATTCTCATGGCTATGTTTTTATCTGAGACACAGTAAACACCATATATACTATTATATCCTACTGACAATATACAGAAAGACCTAAGTATATTTGGCCAATACTTGTATTTGCATTTGATGGAGATGCACCTCAGAAAAGAGGCATTAAATACTGTATTTGTTTGGAAATTTTGAATTATAAAATATACAAATGTGTTCCTAATTCTGAGTAAACGTTTTTTCTTTTTTTTATGTGTGTAGTCCACTGTGAAGTTTACTTAAAATATAGTTAAAAGTATGTATTTTAAGTATACACATAATATCTATATAAAATCTAGTGTTGTTTTTTATAAGTGTAAAAATAATGTACCACATAAATAGTAGCTTTGTATCAGCAGTTTAAACACTATACAACTAGCTCTTTCCTGAGAGTATATACAGGGGTTGGACAATGAAACTGAAACACCTGTCATTTTAGTGTGGGAGGTCTCATGGCTAAATTGGACCAGCCTGGTGGCCAATCTTCATTAACTGCACATTGCACCAGTAAGAGCAGAGTGTGACGGTTCAGTTAGCAGGTAAGAGCACAGTTCTGCTCACAATACTGCAATGCACACAGCATTATGGGTGACATACCAGAGTTCAAAAGAGGACACATTGTTGGTGCACGTCTTGCTGGCGCATCTGTGACCAAGACAGCAAGTCTTTGTGATGTATCAAGAGCCACGGTATCCAGGGTAATGTCAGCATACCACCAAGAAGGACGAACCTCCACCAGCATCACGTAGTGACCTGGCCACTATCCTGCAAGAAGAATGGCTTAAAATCCCTCTGACCACTGTGCAGGACGCAGTATATGTCATTCCCAAGACCAACTGACGCTGTATTGGCCCGAAAGGAGGCCCTACACCATACTAATAAATGATTGTGGTCTAAAACCAGGTCCTTTATAATGATATAATAGGATCAGGGCATTATTTTAGCAAGGTCCTGTTGAATGGCTAAGGCCACTAAGGCCAGCTGCTGCTTAGGCCAGTCCTTTCTCTGACCCCACTCTGAACCTAATACCCGTCTCTCTGTGAGAGGTGCAGGATTTTGGATCGGCTGTTGTGAAATCACTGCATAACCAATAAAAGAAGCCGCCCAGATGTCTCCGGAACGCAGCTAACGTTAGCTAACTAGCAAGTCTGCCAGGCTGTCAATGCTGTTCATTGTTGATAATGGGCATTTGTGCTCCTAAATGAATCCAGTCTCTGTAAGAGGAGGAGAGAAGTGGATTAAACCCACGATGTGAGCTCACAATACCAGTGAGCTTCAGAGTGGCTAGCTAGCTAGCTTGAATATCCTCACAACAAGTTCCCAGTAGTGGTGCGGTTAGGGAGGGGAGGCCACTGATTTCTTTTCTTGTGAAATGAATTGTGATCCTTTGAGGACTATTCTGTGCTTCATCAATTATTTTTTAAGTCATTTGTTTGTTTTTTTTTTTTCTTGTGTATTTGTTGGATTTTTAAGGTTAGTTATGTATGTTTTCTGGTTTTTTTTATTCTTAGATTTTTTGGAAGATTTAGTTTAATTTTTGTAGATTTTTGGTTTTTTTTCTGTTGGATTGTTCTTTTGTTTATGTTTTATATATTTTTCCATTTTTGTTTTTTTTTTTTTTTTTTTCTTTTTTTTTTGTTGTTTTTTATGTTTCCTCTAATTATCTTTCCATAGTCTTTTTATTGTTTGTTTGAGGTTTTTGTTTTTTTTTTTTTATTTGTTTTTTTGTTTTTTTTTTTTTAGTGGTCTTTTTTTAGTTTCTTGTTTTTCGTTTTTTGTGTTTGTTGTTTTCTATCTCTTTTTTTATGTGTTTTTTTATTTTGAGTTCATTTTTTGTTTTTTGTTGGTTCATGTTTATTTATTTTCTTGTTGGATTGTTTGTTTGAGTTTTTTTTTTTTCAAGAGTTTTTTAAATTCCCTCTGTTTTTTTTCGTTTTCTTTTTTTCCTTGTTTTTCTTTTGTTTTTGTTTTTTTTTTTGTGGTTTTTGTTTTTTTTTATTTTTTATTGTTTTTGTTCTTTTTTTGTTTTTTTTTTTTTTTTTGTTTTTTTTTTGTTTTTTTTTTTGTCTCCTTTTGCTTTTTATGTTGTTTTTTTTTGTTTTATTTGTGTTGTTTTTTCATTTTTTTATTTTTTTTTGTGTTTTGTTTTTTTTTTTGTTTTTTTTTGTTTTTTTTTTTGTTTTTTTTGTTTTTTTTTGGTTTTGTTTTTGTTTGTTTGTTTTGTTTTTGTTTTTTTTTTTGTTTTGTGTGTGTGTTTGTGTTTTCTTTTTTTTGTTTTATTTTTGTTTTTTTTTTTTTTTTGTTTCTTTTTTTTTTTGTTTTTTTTTTTTTTTTTTTTTGTTTTTTTTGTATTTGTGGGTTTTTTTTCTTTTTGGGTTGTTTTTTTGTTTATGTTTTTGTTTGTTTTTTTTGTGTTTTTTTTTTGTGTTGTTTTTTTTTCTTTTGTTTTTTTTGTTTTTGTTTTTTTTTGTTTTTTTTTTTTTTTTTTTTTTTATTTGTTTTTTTTTATTTTTTTTTTTTATTTTTTTTTTATTTTTTTTTTTTTTGTTTTTTTTTTTTTATTTTTTTTTTTATTTTTGTTTTTTTTTTTTTTTGTTTTATTTACATATTTTTTATTTTTTTTTTTATTTTTTTTTTTTTTTTTTTATTTTTTTATTTTTTTTGTTTTTTTTTTTATTTTTTGTTTTTTTTTGTTTTTTTTTTTTTTTTTTTTTTTTTTTTGTATTTGTTTTTGGATTTGGATTTCGGTTTCTTTTGTTTTTTACTTCGATTTTTTTTTTTTTTGTTTTTTTAATTCTTTTTTTTGTTTTTCCAGCTTTTTTTGTTTTGTTTTTTTTTTTGTTTTTAAATTTTTTTTTTTTTTTTTTTTTGTTTTTTTTTTTTTTTATTTTTTTTTATGTTTTTTTTTTTTGTTTTTTTTTTTAATTTAATTTTTGTTTTTTTTTTTTTTTTTTAGTTTTTTCTTAGTTTTTTTTTTTTCTCCCAATCGTTGTCCTTTACATCTATAGTCTGCCCAACAATTTTTTCTACTTTTCTGTTTATCATTTCATTAAACTTACCGAACCATGCGCCGCTTAGTTTCTCTATTCTTCCTTTTTTTTCTCTTTCATCTCTGGATGGTACGAACCAAAAGTACTTCGGGTTTTTTTAGTGTTAATTAGAATGTGTATTACGGTGACGTTATTTATTGGTCTTATTGCTCTTTTCTTTGGATTTCTCTTGGTTTTATGTTATTTTGATTAGCTTTTTGTTACCTTATTATATGTGGTCACCATGGTATTTACAAATCATTGATTACTTTGACTATAAGCTTCTTTATCTCATTTTAGCCATATTTTACTCGTAGTTATATCCGCTGTGCAGCCAAGCTCCTCCCACCCCCGCCACGAACAGATAGCTAAAACTCGTCCTCGACCATTTCATTAAATGCAAATATTTAAGCAAATGAATGTTTTCGTGGTTTGAGAAATAGTTTTTGATCAAAAGATGATGCTGCAGCACTTCTTGGCTCAGGGAAAACCACAAACCATACAACTAACACACGTAGGGGAAAATGGATTTGAGCATGCGCCAACGGGCGGAATGCCCCATATATATATATATATATATATATATATTATGATTTATGTTAATCACTATTTGACATTTGTTTTTTTCCCCTCTACAGATACTGAATGCTGCCTCTCATTTAAGCTCAAGGTTCTTAACTACTCTTGTAAGGCACTCTTAGTTGCACTCATATTTGAACATAAGCGTATGTTTTACTCCAAATATCTGCTACCTGTTAGTGAAATGACAAATGTGGACATGTAGGGAATGTGGCACATGTGTGTCTAGCAGGCATGAGCTCCTGAAGCATTTTAGACTGCAGCATATAAATTATGGCCGGAGCCAGCATTTTCCATGTGCATACCTAAGCTGTCCGTGCACTTTCAAGACATGGAATGCCTTGCATGTCCATGTAAGTAGAATTCATGCTAATCATAGCACTCAGGAGCAATTGGATTGAACAACCTTCACTTGTCATTTGTGCACAAATAGCAATTTCAGTACAAGGAAGGATTATTTTGCCCATATTGGCAATCACCTTAAGAATAATAAAACTGGTTACATTTGTTATGTATACATTTTTTACTCACAAGAACAGATTATAATTTCATGTCATTTGCAGTCATCTACACCACAGATCGTAGCTTGGATCAACAAGTGGATTTCCTGACTTCGGGCGAATTGTTCAGATTTGCATAGTACAGGAACGACTGTGTTTCATACTGAAGAGATTTTGTGGGTGGTACAGGGAGCATGTCCATGCTTTTGAACTAAGTGCGTGTCCAGCCAGAGAAGCTGTTTCAATTGATCGTGGCGATTTGGCAGATGGCTATCCCTTAGCCGAGTATTTAGTTGGATCTCTGCGAATGCTGATATTGAAAAGACACATTCAGATTTAAGGTTTAGCTGTGACTAAAGGTAGTAGTGTGTGGTATTGCTAAAAAATATATTACATGGTATAATTCAAATTTCTGGTGGTTTTGTTATATTAGACATTTAAGTAAACACATTTTTTAGTTTAAGTGCTTTATTTTTCCCCGGATGTCCTTTCACTTATAACCATTTAAACGACCATAGCAAACCAGAACTATTGTTGTGCAAAATAGTAATAACAAATTTGAACAATATGTTGATAAATGTTAATATAACATTCTAACACTCAGCCATGTCACCCAGGAAAACTGTGACAAACGTGCTGAAGCCTGAGGTTCTTATCAGGCAACTTTTGTTTTCATTATTTTTTTTTGGTTTGTTGATTGATTTTGACCTTTGCTTATAGACGGCAAGAGGTAGTACAAGACTCATCGATGATTACAGATTTCAAGATGAGCTGGCCTGCACTCTTCGAAGTGCATGAGGTAAGTAGATCTGTTTACTTACACAAAAATCATATGTAGATGACCTTTTAGCTCTGCTATTGCTCTCTATTATTGTGGCATGTTAAAAAAAACAAAGTAAGATTTAATTAATGATACGCCCTCAAATGTAATTTACATTTAAAATATGAGTGTTGTAATAATTTAAAACAAACCGAATTTGTGTACTACTTTGACTTCTGTGCTTGTAGGTGAATGCAGAGTGTAGAGGAATGAGATGAGGCTTTTCTCTCTCTTGAGAACCTGTTTAATGAAGCACCGCAACAACCGCCATACACCAGCTTCTTTTCCGCTTTCGTTCCACACCCCGTATATATAACGGGTAGTATACAGCGCAAGAACACAACTATCGTATATGACACAGAGTTCAATCTTATTAAAATGATCCAGTTTCATATGTGGAGTTCTAGCACGAAAGATCAGTAACACCATGGCACGTATGACCCAGGTATGGTCATGAAAAAATGTCCAAACTAAGCAACCTTTAAGTTTCATAACCCAAAACTATTACAAACACCAGCGAGAAGCATTCCAGTTGATAAAAATGAATAATGGAAAGTATTTCCACACCTTAAATAAAGTAAGAAACAGGTTAACACACAAACAAGATTCCTTAAAGTTGTGGTCATGCTGTAGTGTGTTCGTTCAAAGGCACATTGACATTGATGGAATAGTTCAGCAAAATCTGTCTCTGTCTGTCTGTCTGGCTAGCTGTCTATACTGATTTTTTTTTCTATTTCCTCTCTGAATTGCGGTCTAGAGTGACGCCATTGAGGTCAAGCGAGAATGCATCCTACGAAGCCTTTGTGCCTACTTGAATGAAGACCCAGGCAATCTTATTAAAAAGTATATGGTGTGTTTTGGTCATTCTGCCAAACAATATGGGTATTTCATGGAATATAAATTTAGTGTGTTCTTGTACAAATCCTTCTTGATACAAGTATGCTCTCTTGTTTGCCATTAACCTTTTCTTATTATTGTTTGAGAGTATCAATCCTGTGGTCAGGATTGTAAAGAAACTAAAACTCTATCCACTAGCCCACTGTCAGTTGACAAGGTTGAAAGAAAAAGAAATTGCAATCTTCATGCTGAAAGACCTTTACAGGTTGCCTTGTGTTTATTATTCACACATTTTGGACATTGAAAGTTGTGAAATTGAGTTTAACAACATTTAATGTGTTAAGTTTGTTATGGTAGCAATTGCCATGCAATGTGGCAAAGATGCCCTTAGTTACTTTTAGTTTCAGGGTCTCATTAATACAGTCAAGTTAAAGCTTCTTAAGCAAATGGAAAGCAGCAGATTGTTGTATTTTTATTGGTCCTGTTGACAGTATTTCAGTATGTTACAAAGTGTTGGTAGTTTGGCATATATTAGCCATGTTAAGTGTTTTTTCTATTTATTGTTTTAGACATTACTAAATAACTAGAAGTTTGATTTTTCCTATATGCATGTTAGGAACTGCCATACACTACAATATAAAAAGCTTGTTTTATGGATCTGTTTTGCATATATATGCAAAAAAAAGATGGTTCTTCAATTTGTTTAGTAAAGGTTCTGTATAGATTTAAAAATATTCACGCAACTGTTGCATGCTTAATTGTTTCATATGGTTACCTATAGGACCAAAAGGAGCTTGCAAACAGTGTTGATGATTCTATGTAGCACCATTGGTGAACCATGGTTAAGAGTGCACTTTTATGTGCCTTTACTTTCTAATCTCAGAATATGAGAATGTCAAAATTGTCTTTTCATTATTTAAGAATGCAATTTCTATGGTTAGGATAACTACTGTTAAGCAGTCTATTATAGGCAGTTTTATTTTGCAGCAACTCTGTCTGTCATGTTTCTACCAGTTTTGATTTACTGCAAAAATCATCTTTATCTGTCCTATAAGTCTACAAACCACAAAACATAAGGCAGATTGACTCATATTACATTATGTTAGACCAACTTTAGCCCCATAAGCTGGACCAACATAAATGAAATTAGTGAAATAAACACAGTTAACTATATTACATTTGGTTTCAGTACAATAAGTTGAATAAACATGAGCAAAATAAGCTAAATAAACACAACTAATTATATTACTTTAAGTTTGGAATAACTTGTGCAATGAGTTGAATCGACATAAGTAAAATAAGTTACATAAACGCTAGTAAATCAAGTTCAGCCAACCTTAATCAGTTGCGTTGGAATTGTGAGGCCAGGTAATGTTCAGTCAGCTTTAAATAATTATGTTGGCTCTAATAAATTGCCTTTTAATCAAAGAAAGTTATTTAATTGTGTGGAAATACTTTACATTAATTCAACCAAAGGATATTTTTTTTGAGTGTAGGTGGACTTCCCTCACCAGCAGACCACAGTGTGTTAGGATGGGTGAACACACCTCACCCTCTCTCACACACTCAGCACAGGAGGTCCCCAAGGCATTGTTTCTCTCCCCATTGCTGTACACTCTGCTGAACACCCACGACTGCATCGCAACCCACACAGTTCCCAACACACCGTCATCAAGTTTGCCGATGACACAACAATAATCGACATCTCCATCAAAGATGACATGGGCCCATACAGAGAGGAGGTCAAAGCTTCTCACAGAGTGGTGTGTGCCACCAAAAACCCTCGCCCTCAATGTCAACAAAAACAAAGAGCTAATCATTGAATTTAGGAAGGAGTGGAAGAAAGCACAAACCACTAAACATTGGGAGGCACGTTGGTGGAAAAGAGTGAGCAGCTTTTCAAGATCCTCGGTGTCCACTTTGACCAAGGATCTTACTTGGACAATTAACACGTTACAGCATTGTTAGAGAAAGGCCCAACAATGCCTCCACTTTTTTCCTATCGAAGGCTGGAAAGAGTCAA
>JAMWET010003457.1:0-34762 GCA_024036415.1 Prochilodus magdalenae | reverse complement strand
CTGAGGAACAGGAGAAGGGATCATCACATCAGGATGATGTTGTTGTTGTTGTTGTTGTTGTTTCAGCACTACTGTACTTACTGAAGCATGAAAGGTCTACTTCTAATGACATTCCAACAGGGAACTGAGCTCTTCCCACAGTCCTCCTCTTCTGGGTCAATAAAGAACGTGTGATCATCTCCAGCATCGAGGAGAACCCTGGCACGGATGCACCTTCAGGCTCCTATCCCCGCCGCTTTGATGGTGAGCTCAGTCGGTATTCCGAGATGTGTTCTCCAGTAACCCCTTTGCCGTGTTTGATCTTGTTGTGTTTTCTCTCCTTAAGAGTTTCAGACTGGAAGATGTGGGCACTTCCAGACTCCGTCTGTCAGAAGCAAGCATGTGACTATACAGCTTCCCAGAAGACCCAGACCTCTGAAAACTGTGGTCTGAGTGATTTCTAACATTCCTGAGAATTCCAGACAAAAGGTCATTTACATAAACTCAGCAGACAAAAAACGAGTCGCCCTGTGTGTTTAAGGTGGTAGTACCTTCAGGCTCCTGCAGGTGGCGTGGCATGAGGATGCTGGGGCTATAAATCCCTGTGGGGTGTGAGTGACGGGATCCATAGATTGGGAAGAGGTGCTACAGTGCAGGGAATGTCTCGTTCCATGTGTGGAAAATGGCTCCAGAGCAGATGTTAATGATTGGCTAAAAGGAGGGACTGCATGTGGGCGTGGCCAAAGACCATAGTGTGAAGGAAGTAGCTGAATCTGCAGGTGTGTGGAAGCGTATGGTCATACGGGTCTACCAGCAGTGGATACAATCCCAGTCTACAGGGAACACTCGGCCGCACATGTGACCTAAGCCAGGACGGGTCTTCTCTCTGTACCTGACTGACCCAACACCACCACTACAGACCTCCAGCGAGCAGTGGTGTCCTCCATGAGTCCTCCTGTTCGTGCAGCACCATCGGCAGACGGCTGCACCACGCAGGACTACATGCACACAGACCGTTACCACGACTGTCCTTAACACCACGTCACCGTCACCAAAGACTGCAGTGGTGTCGTACCAGACTGTCATGGAGTGACTCAGAATGGCAGCGGGTCATCTTCAGTGACGAGTCCCGCTTTAGTCTTGGTGGAGACGCCCAACGAACCCGTGTGTGGAGGCACCGTGTTCAGCACAGAGATGAACGGTCTGTAGTCACATGTGTCCTCTTCCTTCCCAGTAGCACTGCACTCTGACACCTCCTTCTGGGTGTGTGTAAAGCCACACAAGCACTGACGTCCCATGGGAGATATAAACACCGGGGTATGATCCACTGGCCGGACTCCCTGCCTGGCCGGGAGGTATACCCGGGAGGAAAGGAATGCAGCAGGAAGAACCTGAACAGTATTAAATCAGTGCCGCAGCGTGGCCCCACAGCGGGGCCCCTGGTGCCGAGCTGATTGATGAGATGAGTCTTTGAATAAAGTTAAAAGCAGCGCTTCAGAAACTCGTCCAGTAATAAACCTCTACCTTACAGGGAGAGCCGGGGTACGGGAGGAGCTGTCCCGAGGACAGTCACTGTCTCCCATTCAATTACCAGACCATCAGCTTCTCCTCCTGCACTCTCCTCCAGTCCTCTCATCACCTGCACACTGCAGTACAAACGAACCCCCTCACACGTCCCACCGGAGCAGCAGACCTGCTCGTTAACTCGTAGCTGCTAAGAGCTGAGGCTCTCCTCGTCAGCTCGGCTTCCCGGCCAGCGTGGCGACTGGGCTCTGGACAGGTAAGATGGGTGCTCCCACATTCTTACAGAACGCAGTAACCGGAGATATGCACATTGGGTCGGAGCCGAGTGAACCTATGTTTGTCCACTTTTACAGCTTATAGCCCCCCCTAGAGGCCAGGAGGGAAAAACCAACAACACGGGGGAGTGATAGAGTGGTGACGTTGACCCGGCGTCTGAAAGACCTACAGCAGCAGCATCCGGGGACCTGTTTAAAACAGCTGTTTATCCGGCTGGGTCCACACACACGTCTCGGTGAAGTGATGGCTGGTGGGTTTATTGAAGAAGCCAGAGCACATGGCATTTAGGAATTCAGCACCATAAAGCGGACTGAGGTGACCTGTAAAGTGACTATGGACACGAGGCCCTGTCTACAGTCCACTCTCATTTCTTTGGTGCTAATGCTGATGATTGATGCCGGTTGTATCTACATTTGCTGTTCTAATGTAATGTTAGCGTTAGCGTTAGCGTTTTGGTGTCTGTCTCTGGCACGCTTAGAGATAGCACCTGGATCATTGGGATACTAAAACCTCCTGCATCATCTGTGCACCTTACGTTATGGGAAATGAAGTGCTGCAGAGGTGTGTGGTTGATGCTGTATGTAGCTTAGGCCCCACCCCTGCGCTGTTGCTGAGCAGTTGGGTTTTACCCGTCTTGTGATGTCATGTGGGACAGACTGTGCTGGACATGAAGAATCTGACGGCCGTCTTACATGAGACAGACTTTACCGTCTTCAGACGAAGTTTCATTGGTGTTACTGCACACTGGATAATGGGTGACAGGCTGGAGAGATGCTCTGCTGCCTTACAGCAGGAACACACCTGGAGGGATCCCATACCTGTGCTCCTGTTGCTGTTGCAGTGATTGATATACATTCAGAATTCAGTATCCGCGAGTAGACTGCATGTACGACTACTGACAGTGGCTCTAGGGTTTATGGTGACCTGGATGAAAACACTAATCCAGAACCACCTGAAGCTGCGGTACTAGATAAGGGTAAAACGGTTGATCAAGGAAATGAAGATGATGAAGGGCCGACAGGTTGGATCCAGTCTCTCGGTCTGAGTTGGACTGCTGCAGAGGTGATCCTGGATTGATCCAAGCTCCAGCTCTTAAGGCCACAGGATCCTAGATGGAATTCGCTGTTCCCGGCTGTGGAGGGGATCCGGTACAGGGGGCTATTAGACCTGTCTCCTCTACGTGTGGTAATGTAATGGACTTGTGTCTTTCGTGTCTCTGTGGCTGACAGGTTCACACCTGCTGAACCCTCACTTCTGCTGGGTATGGAAAGACCACGGTCCAGACACAAAGGCCATCAGTTCACACCTGAGGTTCCCTCCTGGTGGAGGGGCAGTCCTACCCACAATGCCCAGGGAGCAGCTGGGGGTCCCTAACCCCCAGAAGCGGACTGACTGCTGCCTACCCACTGATCACACTGACTCGATTCAGATACTGGTGCTGTTTGAGTCAGTCCAACCTGTGTGTGTGTGTGTGTGTAGTATGTGTAGTGTGTGTGTGTGTGTGTGTGTGTGTGTACGTGAGGGCATGCCTGTGTATGTGTGTGTGTGTAGTGTGTGTGTGTGTGTGTGTGTGGGTGTGTGTGTGCGTGTGCGTGTGTGGGAGAGAGGTTACTGTGTGCAGAATCAGTAGAATAGTAATCAGGGATGAGGTGAGGAGAGATCAACAGATTTACTATCAGTTATTCAGTTACAGTGTTTGTGTACAGGGTAGAGAGGGAGAGAGGGAGAGAGAGAGAGAGAGAGTGAGGGAGAGAGAGAGAGAGAGAGGGAGAGAGTGAGGGAGAGAGAGAGAGAGGCAGAGAGAGAGAGAGGGAGAGAGAGAGAGAGAGGGAGAGAGTGAGGGAGAGAGAGAGAGAGGCAGAGAGAGAGAGAGGGAGAGAGAGAGAGAGAGAGAGGGGAAGAGAGAGAGGGAGAGAGTGAGGGAGAGAGAGGGAGAGAGAGAGAGAGAGGGGAAGAGAGAGGGAGGGAGGAGAGCTAAACACCCAGCATTACACTGTTTACAAACACCCGTCACAACACTGAGAGATGGAGGTGCATTCGTTTATTTCTCTCTCTCTGTACCTCCCTCTCTCTCTCTCTCTCTCCCTGTACCTCCCTCGCTCCCTCTTGGTGAGATCTGGCACCGGCAGACGTGTGTATAAATCTTAACACTGGAGGAAGTGGATCTGACTGAGGACGCATTCCACGAGCATGCAGGGCCGGCCCACTGGATACATCAGGACATACATCTCTCTCTCTCTCTCTCTCTCTCTCTCTACCTCCCTCTCTCTCTCTCTCTCTATCCCCCTCTCTCTCTCCCTCTCTCTCTCCTCTCTCCCTCCCCTCCTCTCTCCCTCTCTCTCTGCCTCTCTCTCTCTCTCCCTCAACTCTCGTCCCCGGTCTCGTCGCTCGGGGGGTGCAGGGGGGATGGGCGGGTCCTCTCTATCCCCATCTCTCTCTTGCCCGTGCTCTCTCTCCGCACCCCTCCCTCCTCTCTCCCTCTCTCTCTGACTCTCTCTCCTCTCTCCCTATCTCTCGTCCCTCGGGGGGGGGGGGGGAGGTCCCCTCTCTCTCTCTCTCTCTCTACCTCCCTCTCTCTCTCTCTCTCTATCCCCCTCTCTCTCTCCCTCTCCCTCTCCCCCTCACTCTCTCTCCCTCCCCTCCTCTCTCTCTCTCTCTCTCTCTCTCTCCCTCTCTCCCCCTCCCTCTCTCTCCCTCCCCTCCTCTCTGTCTCTCTCTCTCTCTCTCTCTCTCTCTCTCTCTCCCTCCCTCTCAACTCCTCATCTCTCTCATCTCCTCTTCTCTCCCTTCATCTCTCTCACTCTCTCTCTCTCTCTTTCCCTCTCCCCTTTCCTCTCTCTTTCTCTCATCCTCTTCTATTCTCCTCTCTGAGACTCTCTCTTCTCACATACTCTCCGACTCTCCCTTCCCCCGTACCTCCCTCTCTTCCCCCTCACTCTCCTTGGGTTGGTGGGGTGGCCCATCCTAATTCCCTATCGTCCGGGGTTTTGGGGGGGGGGTGGGTGTGGGGGGGGTGTGGGGGGTGGGTTGGGGGTTCCCCGCCCAAGTGGCTCTCCCTTCTCTATCTCTCTATCCCTCTCCCTCTCCCCCTCACCTCCTCTCTCCCTCCCCTCCTCCTCTCTCCTCTCTCTCTCTCCTCTCTCTCCCTCTCTCTCATTCTCCTCCCTCAGCATCTATCCATCACGTCTCTTGTTCCCCAACAAGCACATCATCTCCTGTCGGCGCACTCCTTCTTCAGGTCTCCGGCTCTCTCTTTTGCTCCTCTCCGAACTCCATCTCCTCACCTCTCCCCATCCACACCTCTTTCCTCCCTCTGCGCCGCGCCCCGTTCCTCGCCATCTTCCTCCTTCATCGTAGCCGTGATCACGCAAACTCGATCTCCCCTTCCGCAGGTCGTCTCCTCTTCATCGCCCTCTCCCCTTCCCATGTCATTTCCACCCCCACTGCCCTCTCCCCCTCCGAGCTTTGGCCTCGCCCTCCTCTGTTCCTATCTTCAGGGGTGGGGTGTTCTCCAGCTCCCCCCTCGGCCGTCTCTGGGCCCCCTCGTTCCGTCTTCTGACGCCTCTCTCCTTCACCCCCTCCCTCTCTCTCCCTCCCCTCCTCTCTGTCTCTCTCTCTCTCTCTCTCTCTCTCTCTCCTCCCTCCCTCTCTCTCTCTCTCTCTTTCCTCCTCCTCTCTCTCTCTCCCCTTTCCTCTCTCTCTCTCTCTCGCTCTTTCTTCTCCCTCCTCTCTCTCTCTCTGCCCGAGTTTCCGCTTCCTTTAGTCTCTCTCTTCTCTACTGGACTTCTAGCTAGTTCGGTCGTTCCTGTCATCTCCCTCTACTCAGGTCTCCTCTCCGCTTCTTGCCCTGAGTCTATCTTCCCGTCCCTGGATCCCATTCGCAATTTCTCGTCACAAATTCTCGGCCGTGTCCGAAAGGGTGAGGCCACCGTCTTCTTCCTTCCTCGCACCTCTTATTACCATTGCTCTCTGTTTTTTCGTTCTTCTTTCCATCTCTTCGTTGCTATCTCTCCTTCATCTTTCTTGGTCCACTCTCGTTTCAGACGTCTACCATATACCCACAACTTCGTCGCTCTTCTTCAATCTACAGTATCAGTACATTCAGTTCCTCTAACTCTCACTCTCTCTCTCTCCCTCCTCTCCTCTCCCCCTCACCTCTCTCCTCCTCCCTCTCTCTCCTCCCTTCCCTCTCTTCCTCGTCTTCCTCTCTCCTCTCTCCTCTCTCTCCTCTCCTCTCGTCTCTCTCTCGCTCTCCCTCCCTACCCCTCCTCTCTTCTTTCTCCCTCTCTCCTCTCCTCGCGTTCCTTCTCTCTCCCAGTCTCCTCTACCTCTGATCTCCTGGATCGGTGGTTAAAATCAGAGGGCTTTGAAATGTCACTGTTATAAATGGAAGGGAGCGTCCCGTCCCGGAGGTGCGGGTGGACTCTCACCGGCGTGTGGTAAACACCGGAGCTGAGGGAGGGCGTAGCAGGGGCGTAGCTAGAACGTTTAGAGGTCTTAGTGGGATTTTACTAAATCTGAATCTGAAGCCTGAGTAAGATCATCACCACCCCTACTGCTGACCGTATACTGACCGGTCCCCCACCGGGACGTGATGGGCCTGCTTCACTGTCCACCCTAATACCGACGCTTCATACAGACGGACCAATCAGAAAGCCCAGCGCTCTGTAAGCCTACAACACACACCCACCTGTAATCAGCATCACAAACTCATACTGCAGCCCTCAGAGCCGCCAATCAATCAAACCAGCCAATCAAATCAGCCAATCTCAGCTAATTAGCATATCCAGTGGTACTGAGGGGGTCAGAGGGGGGGTCATGCTTCATTCTAAGGAGACAGGGAGAGAGAGAAGGGGAGAGAGAGATAAAAAGAGAGATGTAGAGAGAGAGAGATGGAGAGAGAGAGAAGGGGAGAGAAAGAGAGAAGGGGAGAGAGATAAGGAGAGAGATGGAGAGAGAGAAAGGGAGAGAGAGATGAAGAGAGAGAGGTGGAGAGAGAGATGGAGAGATGGAGAGAGAGAGAGAGAGAGATGGAGAAGGAGAGAGAGAGAGATGGAGAGGGAGAGAGAGAGAGAGAGAGAGAGAGATGGAGAGAGAAAGAAGGAAAGAGAGAAGGGGGGACAGAGATAAGGAGAGAGATGGAGATGGAGACAGAGAAAGATGGAGAGAGATAAAGAGAGAGAGAGATGGAGAGAGAGAAGGGGAGACAGAGAGATGAAGAGAGAGAGGTGGAGAGAGAGTTGGAGAGATAAGGAGAGAGAGAGATGGAGAAAGAGAAGGGGAGAGAGAGATGAAGAGAGAGAGGTGGAGAGAGAGTTGGAGAGATAAGGAGAGAGAGAGATGGAGAAAGAGAAGGGGAGAGAGAGATGAAGAGAGAGAGGTAGAGAGAGAGATGGAGGGAGAGAGAGAGAGAGAGAGAGAGAGAGAGAGAGAGAGAGAGAGAGAGAGAGAGAGAAAGAAGGAAAGAGAGAAGGGCAGATAGAGATAAAGAGAGAGATGGAGAGAGATAAGGAGAGAGAGAAGGGGAGACAGGGATAAAGAGAGAGATGGAGAGAGAGAAGGGGAGAGAAAGAGAGAAGGGTGGAGAGAGAGATGGAGAGAGAGAGAAGGGGAGAGAAAGAGAGAAGGATGGAGAGAGAGAGAAGGGGAGAGAAAGAGAGAAGGGTGGAGAGAGAGATGGAGAGAGAGAGAAGGGGAGAGAAAGAGAGAAGGGTGGAGAGAGAGATGGAGAGAGAGAGAAGGGGAGAGAAAGAGAGAAGGGTGGAGAGAGAGATGGAGAGAGAGAGAAGGGGAGAGAAAGAGAGAAGGGTGGAGAGAGAGAGAAGGGGAGAGAGAGAGAGAAGGGGAGAGAAAGAGAGAAGGGTGGAGAGAGAGATGGAGAGAGAGAGAAGGGGAGAGAAAGAGAGAAGGGCAGATAGAGATAAAGAGAGAGATGGAGAGAGATAAGGAGAGAGAGAGAAGGGGAGACAGGGATAAAGAGAGAGATGGAGAGAGAGAGAAGGGGAGAGAAAGAGAGAAGGGTGGAGAGAGAGATGGAGAGAGAGAGAAGGGGAGAGAAAGAGAGAAGGGTGGAGAGAGAGATGGAGAGAGAGAGAAGGGGAGAGAAAGAGAGAAGGGTGGAGAGAGAGATGGAGATGGTGTTCTCTGGCTTTAAGAGGCCTGAGGGGACCGACGGCTTAGTTACCGCATCACTCCCACCTGCGGAGAACTGAAGCCCACCCACCCAGCGGATCTTCTTAAGGCACGCGGCTGGGAGACGGGATGTACTGTAATCCCTGAATTCCAACACGTGCTGTTGGAGCGGTTCTGCGGTTCAGGACAAGCGGGCTGGTGCTGGTACCAGAATCAGAGTGAAGGGGAGGAGCCGAGGGTGAAGCAGGATGGGAGGAGCCCACACTGACACGTATGTTCCACCTTTATCTGGTCTGTTTAGTTTTTGTTTTCATCCAGGAGCTGCAGAAACACTGACCACACACGCTCTACACCATCACGCTCTACACCATCACACTACACCGTCACACTACACAGTCACACTACACCGTCACACTACACCGTCACACTCTACACCGTCACACTACACCATCACGCTCTACACCATCACACTACACCGTAACGCTCTACACCATCACACTACACCGTCACACTCTACACTATCACACTACACCGTCACACTACACCGTCACACTCTACACCATCACACTACACCGTCACACTCTACACCATCACACTACACCGTAACGCTCTACACCATCACACTACACCGTCACACTCTACACTGTCACACTCTACACTATCACACGACACCGTCACACTCTACACTATCACACTACACCGTCACACTACACGTCACACT
This sequence comes from Prochilodus magdalenae, assembly GCA_024036415.1. Classification (NCBI taxonomy): domain Eukaryota; kingdom Metazoa; phylum Chordata; class Actinopteri; order Characiformes; family Prochilodontidae; genus Prochilodus; species Prochilodus magdalenae. The sequence goes on along the minus strand of JAMWET010003457.1, from coordinate 26,130 downwards.
CTACACTATCACACTACACCGCCACGCTCTACACCATCACACTACACCGTCACACTCTACACAGTCACACTCTACACACACTCTACACAGACACACTCTACACAGTCACGCTCTACACCATCACACTACACCGTCACACTACACCGTCACACTCTACACCGTCACGCTCTACACCGTCACACTACACCGTCACACTCTACACCATCACACTACACCGTAACGCTCTACACCATCACACTACACCGTCACACTCTACACTATCACACTACACCGTCACACTCTACACTATCACACGACACCGTCACACTCTACACTATCACACTACACCGTCACACTACACGTTACACTCTACACTATCACACTACACCGCCACGCTCTACACCATCACACTACACCGTCACACTCTACACAGTCACACTCTACACACACTCTACACAGACACACTCTACACAGTCACGCTCTACACCATCACACTACACCGTCACACTACACCGTCACGCTCTACACCATCACGCTCTACACCGTCACACTACACCGTCACGCTCTACACCATCACACTCTACACCGTCACACTACACCGTCACACTCTACACCGTCACACTCTACACCGCCACACTCAACACCGCCACACTCTACACCGTCACGCTACACCGTCACTCTACACCATCACACGACACCGTCACGCTCTACACCGTCACACTCTACACCATCACACTACACCGTCACGCTCTACACCATCACACTACACCGTCACACTCTACACTATCACACTACACCGTCACACTCTACACTATCACACGACACCGTCACGCTCTACACCATCACACTACACCGTCACACTACACCGTCACACTCTACACTATCACACCACACCGCTACACTCTACACCGCCACGCTCTACACCGACACACTCTACACAGTCACATTCTACACACACTCTACACAGACACACTCTATACAGACACGTTCTACACAGACCCGCTCTACACCGTCACACTACACCGTCACGCTCTACACCATCACACTACACCGTCACACTCTACACCGTCACACTCTACACTATCACACTACACGCTCTCTACACAGTCACCGTCACACATCACGCTCTACACCATCACACTACACCGTACACGCTACACCTACACTCTATCACACTCTACACCGTCACACTCTACACCGTCACGCTCACACAAACACACTACACTCTACACCGTCACACTCTACACCATCACACACCGTCACACACACAGTCACACTCTACACCATCACACTACACCAGATACACGCTCTACACATCACACACTACACCGCCACACTCTACACACTACACACTCTACACACACACACTCTACACTCTACACACACACTCTACACACACTCTACACTATCACACTACACCGTCACACTACACACTCACACTCTACACTATCACACTACACCGCCACGCTCTACACCATCACACTACACCGACACACTCTACACAGTCACATTCTACACACACTCTACACAGACACACTCTACACAGTCACGCTCTACACCATCACACTACACTGTCACGCTCTACACCATCACACTACACCGTCACGCTCTACACCGTCACGCTCTACACAGATACGCTCTACACAGATACGCTCTACACAGACACACTCTACACTGTCACGCTCTACACAGTCACACTCTACACCATCACACTACACCGTCACGCTGTACACCATCACACTACACCGTCACGCTCTACACCATCACACTCTACACCGTCACACTACACCGTCACACTCTACACCATCACACTACACCATCACACTACACCGTCACGCTCTACACCATCACACTCTACACCATCACACACATCACACACACCGTCACACACCGTCACACAGTCACTCTCTACACTATCACACTACACCTACACGCTCTACACCGTCACAGACACGCACTCTACACTTTCACACTCTACACAGACACACTACCACACGTCTACACTCTACACACCGTCACGCTCTACACCACACTACACACACTCTACACCGTCACGCTCTACACAGCCACGGCCCTAGCACACACACACTCTACACCGTCACACTCTACACACACGCTCACAGTCTCTACACCGTCACACTCTACACCGTCACACTCTACACCGCAGCGCTCTACACCGACACGCTCTACACAGATATGCTCTACACCGTCACACTCTACACCGACACGCTCTACACCCGTCACGCTGTACACACTACACCACATCACACACTCTACACCCGTCACACTTCTACACCACACGCTCTACACCGGCCACACGTCTCTACACCGCTACACGCTCTACACAGACACGTCACAGACACACTCTACACTGTCACGCTCTACACCAGTCTACACACACACTCTACACAGACACACTCTACACAGTCACGCTCTACACCGTCACACTACACACACATGCCTACAACACACAGCTCTACACACATCACACCGTCACGCTCTACACCGTCACGCTCTACACCGTCACGCTCTACACAGATACGCTCTACACAGACACACTCTACACTGTCACGCTCTACACAGTCACACTCTACACCACCACGCTCTACACCGACACGCTCTACACAGACACACTCTACACCGCCATGCTCTACACAGACACGCTCTACACAGACACGCTCTACACCGACACGCTCTACACTCTACACAGCACGCTTTACACTCACACACACTGTCACGCTCTCTACACACACCTCTACACACTCTACACACCACCTACACTACACTCTACACACTGTCACACTCTACACCGTCACGCTCTACACCGTCACGCTCTACACTGTCACACTCTACACCGACACGCTCTACACCGACATGCTCTACACCGCCATGCTCTACACAGACACGCTGTACACAGACATGCTCTACACAGACACGCTCTACACCGCCACGCTCTACACCGTCACGCTCTACACAGACACGCTCTACACAGACACGCTCTACACCGTCACGCTCTACACAGACACGCTCTACACCGCCATGCTCTACACAGACACGCTGTACACAGACATGCTCTACACAGACACGCTCTACACCGACACGCTCTACACCGTCACGCTCTACACAGATATGCTCTACACAGACACGCTCTACACAGTCACGCTCTACACAGACATGCTCTACACAGACACGCTCTACACAGACACGCTCTACACCCTCACACTCAACTGTCAAGCTGTAGACAGACACGCTCTATACAGACACGCTTTACACAGACACACTCTACAGTGTCACCCTCTACACCGTCACACTCTACATCGTCACACTCTACACCGCAACGCTCTACACCGACACGCTCTACACAGATATGCTCTACACAGACACGCTCTACACAGTCACGCTCTACACAGTCACGCTCTACACAGACACGCTCTACACAGTCACGCTCTACACAGACACGCTCTACACAGACACGCTCTACACAGACACGCTCTACACAGACACGCTCTACACAGACACGCTCTACACAGTCACGCTCTACACAGACACGCTCTACACAGACACGCTCTACACCGCCATGCTCTACACAGACACGCTCTACACAGACACGCTCTACACAGACACGCTCTACACCGACACGCTCTACACAGACACGCTCTACACAGACACGCTCTACACAGACACGCTCTACACAGACACGCTCTACACAGACACGCTCTACACAGACATGCTCTACACCGACACGCTCTACACCGACACGCTCTACACCGACACACTCTACACAGTCACGCTTTACACAGACACGCTCTACACTGTCACGCTCTACACCATCACACTCTACAGCGCCACACTCTACACAGACACGCTTTACACAGACACACTCTACACTGTCACACTCTACACCGTCACGCTCTACACCGTCACACTCTACACTGACACGCTCTACACCGACACGCTCTACACTGTCAAGCTCTGCACTGTCACGCTCTACACACACTCTACACAGACACACTCTATACGGACACATCCTACACAGACACACTCTACACCGCCATGCTCTACACTGTCACGCACTACACTGTCACGCTCTACACAGACACGCTGTACACAGACACGCTCTACAAAGACACGCTCTACACAGACACGCTCTACACAGACACGCTCTACACCATCACACTACACTGTCAAGCTGTACACAGACACGCTCTACACAGACACGCTTTACACAGACACACTCTACACTGTCACGCTCTACACCGTCACACTCTACACCGCCACGCTCTACACCGACACGCTCTACACTGTCAAGCTCTACACACACTCTACACAGACACACTCTATACAGACACATCCTACACAGACACACTCTACACCGCCATGCTCTACACTGTCACGCTCTACACTGTCACGCTCTACACAGACACGCTGTACACAGACATGCTCTACACAGACACACTCTACACAGATACGCTCTACACAGACACGCTCTACACCATCACGCTCTACACAGACACGCTCTACACCATCACGCTCTACACTGTCACGCTCTACACCATCACGCTCTACACTGTCACGCTCTACACAGTCACGCTCTACACAGACACGCTCTACACCATCACGCTCTACACTGTCACGCTCTACACAGTCATGCTCTACACAGACACGCTCTACACAGATACGCTCTACACAGATACGCTCTACACAGATATGCTCTACACAGACACGCTCTACACAGTCACGCTCTACACAGACATGCTCTACACAGACACGCTCTACACAGACACGCTCTACACAGATACGCTCTACACAGATATGCTCTACACAGACACGCTCTACACAGACACGCTCTACACAGACACGCTCTACACAGATACGCTCTACACAGATACGCTCTACACAGATACGCTCTACACAGATATGCTCTACACAGATATGCTCTACACAGACACGCTCTACACAGATACGCTCTACACAGATATGCTCTACACAGATATGCTCTACACAGACACGCTCTACACAGACAAGCCTCAAGTTCCTAATGACCTCAACTGACCACTACGGACTAACACGCTTTACAGTTGTAGGAGCCATATTTATTTATTTATTTATTTATTTATTTATTTATTTATTTTGATGCAGGTTCTATGGCCTGGGACTTAAGACTTTTATTTTGACACTTGCCACCTTATTACATGATACACCACCAGTTAAGGTGTCTTACTTAGGCACATGTTTGGACATGGATGACGCTGGGAACAAACACTTTTTTACACTTATGCTTACACTTACGCTTAATCCTTAATCTTAATCTTTGTCTTTTTTGGAAACTTTGGACATTTGAAATCTCTACCTTAGAAACCCACCCTGTTTGGCTTAAGCAATTTTAAGCAATTTGCCTAATGCTACTTACCTGCCTACCTACCTACTCCTCTCCCTGCCTGCCTACCTACCTACCTACCCCTTTGCTTACCTGCCTGCCTGCCTGCCTGCCCCTCTCCCACTACCTTTGGTATTACTCACAGCCACACAACAGTGCACACAACAAGAAAGTGTGTAACACCTGAAACAGCGTCTAAAATTGGATTTCATATTTGGTAAGTACAACAGTAATCAGCACCTTCCTCTTTCCTGGAGATCACATGTACACGCTTATGCAGGTGTAAGGAAATGAAAGAGAGAGCACATTTAAAGAGTTTTAAAGAGTTATATTCCGGTTTCTTTAACACTGACCTGTAAAGGCTAACAGACTAGCAGACTGCTCGTTCACAGTTTGGACTATGTACTAATCTAGATCGGCTCATCCTGCCTGGACCAGCGTGTCAGGTTTAATGCTGGAACGCTTGGATACCAGCACTACACCAGTTAAATGTGGGGAAGTGGATGCAGACCATTGTTAGCTTGATGCTAGCACAACTAGGATGTTATTAGGTGTCGCTATGGTATCCCAAGTAGTTGCTAGCATGTTGTTAAGGGGATGCTATAGTAGTTGCTTTTAGCTTTGGTTTACTAGATGGTTGCTAGGTGGTTGTTATGTTAGTTAGTTGTTTTGGTATCACTAATTTTGGTGTTGCTAGATGGTTACTATGGTATTTCAGGTGGTCGCTATACTATCCCAGGTGGCTGCTAGCCAATTGCTATGGTATAACAGGTGGTTGCCATTGTATCGCTAGGTATGGTATTGCTAGGGGGTTGCTATTGCATTCCAATTGGTTGCTATGGTTTCCCTGGGGGTGGATAGGTTGCTGCTGCTTGTTGGGGTTAACAGGGCGATCTGGAATTAGCATTATCGCTGCTGTGCTGATCAAACAATAACACAGAAATAACGAACATTAAAATCTGTTACTATTTAAAAACATCTCGTGCTTTATGTTATGTTGGTACAGGTCGGCTAGACAAACTAGCATGCTAGCTAATGTAAACTAGCGCTAGTTAAGTATGTGTAAACTTGGAGACTGGTTCGGCTCTTGTTTTGCGTCATGTGATTTTCTAATGATAATAGATGAACATTAGAGTCCACTAGCTTCCTGTAGTGGTCACCTTTAGCTCCCACTGGGAAACCAATAAAGGCACCTGGAATCAGGACACCTGTTAAACCATGAGAGCCTCTAACACTGTGATATCAGCCCATCTGGAAAACCGGGAATGCAGTGGCTGTTGGAGGCTCACAGGGACCAGCAGAACGGGTTCATGTTTCTATATTTGTTTTTTCAATAGAGCTGCAACTGTTACCCATAATTCAATACAGGAAGCGGTGTGACAGTGGAGAACACATTCACAGTGTGTCACTAATGTGAACACAGTACAGTATTACAGAGATTATAGAAATTCCTCACTGTGTATTTATGGGCACTGTCTGAGCATGCTGCAATAAAACTCCCAGTAAACGCCCGAGGAGGAGAGAGAGAGAGAGGGAGAGAGAGAGATGGGGAGAGAGAGAGAGAGAGAGAGAGAGAGAGGGAGAGAGAGATGGAGAGAGAGAGAGAGAGAGAGAGAGAGAGAAAGAGAGAGGGAGAGGTAGAGAGAGAGAGGGAGAGAGGGGGAGAGGGAGAGAGAGAGAGGGAGAGAGAGAGAAAGAGAGGGAGAGAGGGGGAGAGGGAGGCCAGAAGCTGCTCTGTGTTCAGAGGAGACCCCATAGACGCCTTCCTGCTGCAGGGGCTGGTCTTGTTGGCATCATTCTCTGGTGAGCGCTGTGAATGGCAGAAAGCTGAGGAAGGCGAAATGAGGCGGTGCGGATGTTTGGGTAGATAGTACACGGTCTCTCTCCAGATAAAGAAGATTTCCTTCCTTTTAAAGATATTTAAATGTGACCTAATGAACTGACCACAGCGGCTTCTTCTTACACCACGTGGAACTCATGATGGACCAACAGCGAAGAGCGGTTCTGACTTCTCCTCTGAAGTTACGCTCTGGGAGACGTTAGTGTGCAGTTATACTCAACATGCACATATGGTTGCACCAATAGCTAACGGCTAACAGCATTAGCCCCACAGCTAACAGCTAACTGTACTAGCTCTGTGCTTGAGGCTGGAGGGTCATGCTGATGGAGGTAAACAGGAGGGAGTCTGAGGTTGAGTATTGAGTTTAATTACCAGCTGTAAGCAACACCAACGCCGCACACCAGCCGCTGTACCACACACTCTCATCACAGAAACAATCTCTATACGGCCTGCAGCGCAGATCTTCAGCTTCTTCAGGATTTGGGTTCAAATAAACAATCATTAGAAACTGTACAAGGAACGGAACCACAAACAAACGTGGTGGAAAAGAGGGTGCAGCCGAGGTTCACTCCTTTTCCCAGCTTTCCAAATTTCCATTCCACCTTAAATGGCGCTGCATGTACAGTGTGGCCGTGCACACCCTGTGACTGCTGCTGAAAGGGTGGACTGGAAAGGTAATAAACGAAGCTGGGAAACACGAAGCGGAGGAACAGACTAATCCAACTGTTTACAAAGAACTCAAAGAACTCCGCCTACCGTACACCACTTTCCCCCTCACCCTCGATATATAAGTTGCATTTCCTCAGATATAGAAATATAGATATTTCAGAAACTGCATTTCAAAAGTCCAAATAACTGAGTTCAGGTGTTCCAGTCACTTCCATGTCCACAGGTGTGTAAAACCGAGCACCTAGTCCTGCAGACTGCTCCTACAGACGTTAGTGAGAGAACGGGTCGCTCTCAGGAGCTCAGTGAACTCCAGCGTGGTACCGGGATAGGATCCACCTGTGCTACAAGTCCAGTGGTGAAATTCCCTCCTACTGAATATTCCACAGTCCACTGTCAGTGGGATTAGAACACAGTGGGAGGGATCGGGAACGACAGCAGCTCAGCCAGGAAGTGTTAGACCACGTACAATGACAGAGCGGGGTCAGCGGATGCTGAGGGTCATAGGTCACAGAGGTCACCAACTTTCTACAGAGTCCATCACTACAGACCTCCAACCTTCATGTGTCCTTCAGATCAGCTCAGGAACAGTGTGTAGAGCTTCATGGAATGGGTTTCCATGGCGAGCAGCTGCACCCAAGCCTCACCAAACACAGTGAAGAGCATGGGACGCAGTGGTATAAAGCTCCGCCCCTGGACTCTAGAGCAGTGGAGGCATGTTCTCTGGAGTGACCAATCACGCTTCTCCGTCTGGCAGTCCGATGGACGAGTCTGGGTTTGGCGGTACCAGGAGAACGGTACTGGTCTGACTGCACTGTGCCGAGTGTAGAGTTTGGTGGAGGCGGGTTTATGGTGTGGGGGTGTTGTTCAGGAATTAGGCTCCGCCCCTTAGTTTCAGTGAGATGAACTCTTAATGCTTCAGCAGACCAAGAGACTCTGGACCATTCCATGCTCCCAACTTTGTGGGGACAGTTTGGGGACGGCCCCTTCCTGTTCCAACATGGCCGCACACCAGTGCACAGAGCAAGCTCCATAAAGACATGGTCAGGGGTGGAGGAACTTGGCCTGCACGACCTCCAATAGAACACCTTTGGGATGGATTAGAGTGGAGACGTAGAGCCAGGCCTTCTCGTCCAACATCAGTGTCTGACCTCACACATGCGCTTCTGGAGGAATGGTCAGGAATTCCCATAAACACATTCCTAACCTTGTGGAAAGAATTCCCAGAAGAGCTGTAGCTGTTGTAGCTGTAAAGGGTGGAGCATCATATTAAACCCTATGGGTTAAGATAGGATGTAGCTCCAGCTCAGAATAGGTTGGACAGTATAGTGTGTGTGTAGATCACTTCTGTTGTAGTTATGTAGAGGGGGTCAGCCCCAAACCTCCTTCTCTTTCCCGTCACGTACCGCGGCAGTTCCTCCCCAGGAGAGCCGCTGACTTTTTCTCCAGCCACAGTCCAGCTCCCCTCGTCCAGCTAATCATGATTCTGAGGAGCATCTGCCATGCAGCAGGTGAATTCAGTCAATAACACTGAGCGGCGCCTGTCCTTCCGCAGGGGGATGCCCTCCAGGACTCCACATCGGCTTGGCTTGTTTGCCTTGCCCGGCTACAAAGGCCAGCAGGGTCCGTGCTAACAGGTCCCTGTCCTCTGGGTAGCGGGCCTGTCTGGACTGCAGGAGCAGAGCAGTGCTGCGGGAGAACCAGCCATCTGTAGACGTGGGGACAGCGGGCAGTGCTGAGGGTCAGAGATATGCCAGCCTGCAGCGCTGCAGATAAGAGCCTGAGGCACCAAATACGGTACAGTACCAGGCATCAACTGGTAGCCAAATCTGCTGTAGGCAGAGAGAGACTCGGGACTCGTGTTCACCGACTCACTCTTAAAAGACTCGTCACTCAACTCAGACAAGCTCAGACTCACCACCCCCAACACCCCCTTAAACGATTTACCACCTAACTCGCCCGCTAATGACTTATGGCACAACTTTAATGGCTTGCCACTCAATTAGTCCTGCCTTAACAACTTACTCTGAAACGACTCACCCTTTAATGGCTTGCAGTAACTCAGGCTGACTCTTTAATGACTCGTGACTCCTGTCCTTAAATGATGTGTGTCTTAACTCTGACTCGCCCTGAAATGACTTCACTCAGACTGACCCATAAACGACTCATGCCTGAACTCAGACTGACTCATGACTTCGCCACACACAGTCTAAAGATCACTCAAGCTGTCTAAAGACTATCACACAATCTGAAGGCTACCACACACCATCTGAAGACTACTGCAGCCAGCTAAAGACTCTCACACACCCTCTAAATATTAATGAACCCGTCCAAAGACTACAACACACTGTCTAAAGACTACAACACACTGTCTAAAGACTACAACACACCATCCAAAGACTACAACACACCGTCTGAAGACTACAACGCACCGTCTAAAGACTACAACACACCATCCAAAGACTACAACACACCGTCTAAAGACTACAACACACCGTCTGAAGACTACAACGCACCATCTAAAGACTACAACGCACCATCTACAGACTACAACACACCATCTAAAGACTACAACGCACCATCTAAAGACTACAACACACCGTCTGAAGACTACAACACACCATCTAAAGACTACAACACACCGTCTAAAGACTACAACACACCATCCAAAGACTACAACACACCATCCAAAGACTACAACACACCATCTAAAGACTACAACACACTGTCTAAAGACTACAACACACCGTCTAAAGACTAAAACACACCGTCTAAAGACTACAACACACCGTCTAAAGACTACAACGCACCGTCTAAAGACTACAACACACCATCTAAAGACTACAACACACCGTCTAAAGACTACAACACACCATCTAAAGACTACAACACACCGTCTAAAGACTACAACACACCATCTAAAGACTACAACACACCGTCTAAAGACTACAACACACCGTCTAAAGACTACAACACACCATCTAAAGACTACAACACACCATCTAAAGACTACTACAACATCCAAAGTTACTATCACACTGTCCTGCTAAAGATCTACATCTTAGCCTATCTAAACCCTATCAATTAGTGTGTAAAGACTCTTCACACCGTCTAAGTCCTGACAACAGACCATCTAAAGACAGGCACACCGTCATAAAGTTTACAAACACACCATCAAAGTCTGAGCCGTCTGGTACAACACACCATCTAAAGACTACAACCCACCGTCTAAAGACTACAACAGCCAGCCCCGTTCCAGTTCCCCTCTCGCTGTAACTCGGCGCTGATTCTTTGATCACCCTGTTGTGTGGTGGTTTTCAATTATTCAGGCCATCGTTACACAGCTACTGAAACTGTGAGGGAGTTTACGGTGTGCCTGCCGGCCTGAAGGGAAAACGTGCTGGCAGTCTCGTTTAGAATACTGTCAGGAGACTTTCTCAGTACCGCACACACTAACTACTCACGCTGGGCAATCGCACCGAGGCCCGCGGCACGAGGGGGCCGCGCTAAGTATTCTGGAGCAGTGCTCTCTGATCAGAAGAAACAGAAACACAACTCTGGTGATAAATCAGCTCCTGACGTTCAGAGGAAGACGCATCTGATCCTTATAACCTCCACAGTGGGGTACGGAGGTGGGCCTATCATGATCTGGACCTGCCAGTGGTGCTGCACTAACAGGATGCCTCTTAAAGAACACCACTGCTCGCTGGAGGTCTGTAGTGGTGGTGTTGGGTCAGTCAGGTACAGAGAGAAGACCCGCCCTTGTTACACCACATGTGGCTAAGCGTGAAACCGAATCACTGAGGGTAGCTTTAAGAGGAAACTAAAAATAGAATAGGGCCAAGAATGGAACCCTGGGGAACCCCACAAATGAGCTGTGTGGTACGACCCTTTCGGGGTTACATACTTAAATTCCATTCTAGTAGCCAGCCCTAAGATGAAAGGTTCCCCTAGCGCAATGTAAACTTCGGTAAATCATTCATGATCATTTCTGTTTAGTGGTGGTTTTCTAATGCCTACATCCTGGTACGTTTACAACAGCTAGACTGAAAAAATGTGATGGAGTTAAACGGTGTGCACACCGGCCACACACAACACAACACACACACACAGACACACACTAGAATACACACAGACACACACACTGACACACCGCACACACAGACTACACACACTGGGCAATCACACCGACACACACACGGCACGAGGGGGCCGCACTAAGTACACTGGAGCACTCTCTCTGACACACACAGACAGAGACACACACACAACCCTGGTACATAAGACAGCAGACCTGACAGTTCAGACACACACACACACACATCCTTATCACCCTCCACACACAGACACAGGACACAGGCACATCAGACCTACACCACACCACATGGTGCACACACACACACATCACAGACTAGAGACTCTCAACACACACACACACACAGGGTCTCTCTAACACACACACAATACAATACACACCAAGAATGGAACACACACACACACACACACATGAGCTCACACACCATAGACAGAGACACACAGTGATCACGTCACACACACACACATTCACACACACAGACAGAGATGACAGACACACACACAGCGCACATGTAGAGACATCACAGAGACACACATTAGAGGTCTTCTCCACACACACACACACAGACAGAGAGACACACACTCACACACACACACAGAAAGAGACACACACACTACACACACACACACACACACAGAAAGAGACACACACACACAGAAAGAGACACACACACACACACACACACACACACACACACACACACACACACACACACAGAGACACACACACACACACACACACACACACACACACACACACACACACACACACAGAGACACACACACACACACACACACACACACACACACACAGACAGAGACACAGACACACACACACACACACACACACACACACACACAGAGACACACACACACTCTCACACACACACACACACAGACAGAGAGACACAGACACACACACACACACAGAAAGAGACACACACACACACACACACTAGCCAGAGGGCACCCTCGCAGATACACTCGCTTCCTGACCGGTCACAGATGTAGTATTCCTTCTGATGTTCAGGAATTTGCATATTTGATTTTGAGGCACAGCCACAGAGCAGATTGCTGAGCCTCAGGCTGCGTCCTGAACTTTACCAGCAGGGATTCCTCCTCATACCAATGTCCCTAACATGCCCCGAGAGGCTGCCCGCTACGGGGGCTCGTTGCTACCGAAGGCTAACACTGCCTGCACACTGCTGACCATGAAATCAAAAGCAGATAAGCAGCAGGTGCTGATTGGTTAGCAGTACTGCTACTGAGTGCTGATTGGTTAGCAGTACTGCTACTGAGTGCTGATTGGTTAGCAGTACTGCTACTGAGTGCTGATTGGTTAGCAGTACTGCTACTGAGTGCTGATTGGTTAGCGTTACTGCTACTGAGTGCTGATTGGTTAGCAGTGCTGCTACTGAGAGCTGATTGGTTAGCGTTACTGCTACTGAGAGCTGATTGGTTAGCAGTACTGCTACTGAGTGCTGATTGGTTAGCAGTACTGCTACTGAGAGCTGATTGGTTAGCGTTACTGCTACTGAGAGCTGATTGGTTAGCGTTACTGCTACTGAGAGCTGATTGGTTAGCAGTAGATAGATAGATAGATACTTTATTGATCCCAGAGGGAAATTCAAGGAAACTAGAAAAACACACAATACGGACGGAGCTACTGAAACAGGCAGCCACTCGCGTCGGCGCCGGAAGTGAAGTACTGCTACTGAGAGCTGATTGGTTAGCGTTACTGCTACTGAGAGCTGATTGGTTAGCAGTACTGCTACTGAGTGCTGATTGGTTAGCGTTACTGCTACTGAGTGCTGATTGGTTAGCAGTACTGCTACTGAGAGCTGATTGGTTAGCAGTACTGCTACTGAGTGCTGATTGGTTAGCAGTACTGCTACTGAGTGCTGATTGGTTAGCAGTACTGCTACTGAGTGCTGATTGGTTAGCAGTACTGCTACTGAGTGCTGATTGGTTAGCAGTACTGCTACTGAGTGCTGATTGGTTAGCAGTACTGCTACTGAGTGCTGATTGGTTAGCAGTACTGCTACTGAGTGCTGATTGGTTAGCAGTACTGCTACTGAGAGCTGATTGGTTAGCAGTACTGCTACTGAGAGCTGATTGGTTAGCATTACTGCTACTGAGAGCTGATTGGTTAGCATTACTGCTACTGAGTGCTGATTGGTTGGTAACAGTTAGGTTTCTTTGGGGGACTATTTGACCTCACAGCGCCCTGCAGCATGTATCCCTCCACCATGAATGGAGTTTAAGGCTGAGATCTTCTCCACACTATCATAAACAGCGTCTCAGACATCAGGCAGCGTATTCAGAACCACCTCATGTAGGAACTTTCTATGAGGGAGCTTTTAGAGGGGACGTCTGGTTACCTCCACCACCCACTGGGAACGGTTCTGACTGTATCTAGAACAGAGCGTTCCACACCAAACCCTCTCAGAATGACTCTGAGTATCCTATCCTAGCCGTTTAGACGTAAACAGAGGGATTCTGAGAGACGGGTGGAATTCTCTTCAGGATCCAGCGGAGGAATGTGTGTGCGGATGGAGTGGATGTGTTGTGGGCTGGAAGACGCTGAGAGTGGGTTATAAGGGCAGCCGTGTTGCCGGTGGCTACAGCACTGAGAGAAAATATTACATATGCATGTTACTGCCGCGCTGCTGTTTACTTACTCACCCGACACACACACAAACAAACAAACAAACAAACAAACAAACAAGCAGCACACACAGAGCAGATGTCCAAGATATCCCTGGGACAGGACCGTTAGCAGAGCTGAGGGACTCAGTGGATCATAGAGACACAAACAAACACAGACAGTAACATTAAAGCTTCACTCGGAGCAGGTCCAGGGTTTAAAGGGCCGGTACCCGCACCTTCCTGGTTCTGTGTTCTTGCCATGAGCTCCACCTACAGCACCTAATGGTTCTATAATCCAGCCTGTTAGTACCGGACCAGGACCGCTTCCCAGGCTCTCTGTATCACATTAAACAGGCTTTGAACATGCACATGATTCTTTCAGTGGTCATGGGTCTAGAACCACTAAAGAACCCTGGAACCCTGTGTAGGTGCATAGGAGAATCAGTACCAGTGACTCAGTAACAGCAGACACAGATGGATGGGAAGGGAAGAGCCGGTATCCGTGCATCCCTATGTTCTTAAAACAGAGGCGGATCTTCAAGGGTTCTATAATAAATGGCATGGGTCGATTTAGAACCCTGAGTTCTATATAGAACCATTTGCATGCTGAAGTGGTTGTTTGCATGGTGAGCTGGTTCTTCAGCTCGAAACAGAATGTACTGTATATGGTTCTATATAGAACCGTTTGGAAATGGTTCTATACAGTATCAGTAAAGGTTTTGCTACCATGACAAGTTTAACACTGCACTGATAGAAGAACGTTTTTTGGTGCTATCTAGAACCACACACGGCATATTGTCCATCTATCTGAAGAACCGTTTTACCATAGAAATAAACATGAACATTCACGGTTCTGTAAAGAACCATTGTGTTTTTAAAGAACCCATCCTTTTAAGAGTACATGGTTGGTACCGGTATTGTGATTCGTGACACTGTAAGATCAGGTATCGTATCGGGAGAGAAGAGGCGGTATCGGCCCATCCCTACGTTCTTAAGATCATCAAGGGTTCTTTCCTAAAGGAAATGGTTCTATTTGGAATCCTAGTTCTACATAAATCCATTTGCGTGCTGAAAGGGTCCAAAACGTGGAACAGAAGGAGCTCTGTATTGTTCTGTTTTTAAACTGGTTCCATACAGCATCAGAACGGGTTCTCCTATTGTGACAAGCCTGGAATCGTAATCACAGAAGAACCCTGTTTGTCGCTATTTAGAACCATACACAACACATCAATCTAAAACCATTTCACCATGCAAAGAACCAGCTTAACATGCAAATGGTTCTTTTGAGTATGCATGGTTCTATATAGAACCACTGACTTTACAGTAGAACCCATCTTTTTGAGAGTGTAGAGTTAGTACTGGTACCCTTACTATCAGCAGAAGTTGGAGGATCAGGTATCCTTCAAGGGTTCTTTACCAACAGGAATGGTTCTATATAGAACCATGAATACTCAAAAGAACCACTCACATCTTAAACTGGTTCTTCAGATTGATGTACAGTGTGTGGTGTACGGTTCTAAACAGCTCCAAAAGGGTTCTCCTATACTTGTTGTATATGATTCTATATAGCACCAAAGAGGGTTCTGCTATTGTTCCACCATCGAGCTTGTAACACTTGTAGAACCATATAAGGGCTGTACAGAACCAACAGCACGTTCTTCATCAATGTGTGGAACCAATTTACCATGCTAAGAACCATCGGTTCTTTTAACTGTTCATGGCTCTATATAGAACCACTGTCTGTACTAAAGAACCCAGAGTGCAGAGTCAGTACCGGTATCGTGACTCGGTATCAGCAGACACGGAAGGATCAGGAATCGGTATACCGGGAAGCAGCGGTACCGGAGCGTCCCCTGTTCAGTAACTCACCGATAGTGGACACGACCGTCCCGACAAAGTAGAAGGCTCCGGTAAAGTCCCATCTGGGCCGGAGGGTGTCCGCGCGGATCCCCGCGGCCACGGCGCTCTCGTACTCCCGCAGGAACGAGCTGAGCTCCTGCAGGCTCACGTTAAAGGCGTCGCTGAAGTTGTGCAGGGTCCGGTTCCAGCGCCCGCGCGCGCGCAGCTCGGACGGCCTCTCGATGGCCGAGAAGACCGCGGCGCCGCACAGCAGGTACACCAGGATGAGGATGGCCAGCAGCACGAAGCGCCCGTTGTCCTCGTTGACGTGCAGCGAGCGGCAGCCTGGCAGCCTCTGAGCAGGCATCATCCAGACTTCAGCACCACGGACAGCGACAAGGGCATGGCGCTTCCCGCGCCTCTCTCCGCCACAGGTTCCACGGGGTTCTTTGGTTCTCCCTAACAGTAGAACCCGCAGAGCTCAGGAGAACACTTGTAGACGAGAACTACAATCCCTAAAGTGGACCCCACGGTGCGTCCTGGTCTGGTGCACCCATGACGCACAGCCTTCACCAATCCACAGCAGCACGGAGCGGGTTCTCACTGCAGAACCATCAGCTCCTGGTGGAGAAGCTCTCCTCCGTCAGTCTGTGCGAGCTGGCAGCAGTGTGCACTGACGTTCCCTCTGAAGGAGGGGAACCCTCCTGGGTCTCTGCACCAATCCGTCCGCCCGCTCGCCGACATTCCAGGGTGGAGGGAACGCAGGGAGAAAGGAACCACGCTTGATGCCTTTGGAGTTAGCCAGCATTCTAGCACAATGGGGAGCGCGCCAACAGCGGCGCACCACCACCGGAGAGCCTACAGGACGGCAGCAGCCCACGGACGGTGCGCACTGCGCCGAGGAACATGGAGAAGTCAGGTGCTGCGTGTGATCTTCGAGTGTGAGAGGTGCTGCGCAGACCTGTCCTCTCCTGCGCTTCGCTGCTGCTCCAACAATCCACACTGCTGTAATCCAGCACAAACTTATCCCGCCTCCAGCGCGCTGTCCGGCTCTCACCTGCGGCGCTGGGCGAGCAGAAGCTCCCTCACCAGGACCGACAACTTCCCCGAAGCTCCCTCCATGGCGCTAAACTTCTCAGAGGCTCCGCTCAGGGCGAGACGCGCCGGGGAAACGGTCCTCCAGCCGGCTGGGACCAGCATGAGGGAGCGCTCCTTTTCCCCACCCGTATTCCGGTAAGCCGCGCCCTCCTTCGCGAGGATTGGCTCGGAGCTCGTAGTAGCCAGCCTATTGGGTTATCGGCTGACTGCTCGTGAGCACGTTCTCAGAGCCAGTCCTAGCGCAGGAAGGCGGAGCTTGGCGCAGGGGGTGGGGAATAAAAACAATGCAGCGCGAGTAGTGAGTGTGTGGGCGGGGCTTCCCCTCAGAAAATGCCAATGCAGCACTAAGACATGGAGGAGCCGCCCGTGCACAGAGTCAGCAGCGCTGACCGGGCGGCTCGTCCGCTGTGCTGGGACCGTCCACACTCATTCACAGGATCAGTATTCCAGGAATTCCTTTAGGACCGATCTCTTATTTACCCTGAGACAAAAACAGTGTTCAACAAAATGTATACTGTTCTTCAGATGATTAACACCGCTAGCATAAGTGCTAATTCCGCTAGTATAAGTGCTAATTCCGCTAGTATAAGTGCTAATTCCGCTAGTATAAGTGCTAATTCCGATAGTATAAGTGCTAATTCCGATAGCATAAGTGCTAATTCCGCTAGTATAAGTGCTAATTCCGCTAGTATAAGTGCTAATTCCGCTAGTATAAGTGCTAATTCCGCTAGTATAAGTGCTAATTCCGCTAGTATAAGTGCTAATTCCGCTAGTATAAGTGCTAATTCCGATAGTATAAGTGCTAATTCCGATAGCATAAGTGCTAATTCCGCTAGTATAAGTGCTAATTCCGCTAGCGTAAGTGCTAAATTCCGCTAGTAATTAAGTCGCTAATTTTCCGCTAGCATAAGTTGCTAAATTCCCGCTATCATAAAGTGGCTAATTTCCGCTAGTATAAAGTTGCTAATTCCGCTAGTATAAGTGCTAATTCCGCTAGTATAAGTGCTAATTCCGCTAGTATAAGTGCTAATTCCGCTAGTATAAGTGCTAATTCCGATAGCATAAGTGCTAATTCCGCTAGTATAAGTGCTAATTCCGATAGTATAAGTGCTAATTCCGATAGTATAAGTGCTAATTCCGCTAGTATAAGTGCTAATTCCGATAGTATAAGTGCTAATTCCGATAGCGTTGTAACTGTCAAGCTATAGTGTAAGTCTAAACAGTTCGTAGCAGCAGTAGCTAAAACCCATTCAGCGAACCACTAGACAGTAAATCTGATCCCTTCAGTAAAGATCTAAGTCTGTAGCGGAATAGGGACCTTGTTAGCATGTTAGCAGGCCAAGCTACTTAATGTGATGGTTTGTTCATGAAATGAATTGATGAAATATAAACGTAGAATACTTTACTGGGTGTTCTGTGGGGATGTTAAGTGTGACATAGCCATGCTACAGAACCAAACATCCCCACAGACCCCTAAAAACAAATGACAGTCACAGAACCTGTGAGCCGTTTCAGCCACTCCCCGGTTTATTCAGCACCACTGTGAATTAAAAGGGTCTAAACTCTTACAGCTCCAACACGCCCGGGTCGGAGTCTCTCTCCGGCATGCAGCAGTTCTGTGTTCCCCTAAAACTCCTCAGGTATCGTTCTAGATCTTTCCTTGTGGTGAGAAAGAAGACGAGAGTCTGCAGATGATGAGCTGAGTTGGGTTCACAGTTGGGTTCCAGTGGGCTCTAATGTTGGCTTGCTAGTGAACCTAGCTAACTTTAGAACCCACTAGCAAAAGCCAAACTGGACATTTGAAGAGCTCTTTGATATAGACTATGGGTTTTACAGACTGTCTTAGCTAGCTAGCAAGCCTTGGGTCCATCTTAGCTAGTTTGCTAGCTATAGCTAGTCACCCTATAAAACCCACAAGGGCCTGAACATGGAGCCAGTTTGGCTTTTGTCAGTGGGCGCTAACGTTAGCTAGATTTGCGAGCTAGTGAACATCAGAACCGACTGTCACCAAACTGTGGTGTTCATCACTGGTGTAAGTTATTTGGTTCCAGATCTATGCAAACGATGAGAACTTCCACCAGTCCAGTAGAGACTAAGACCCCGATGTGAACGTCGAACTTCATGGCTTAACAAACAGATTGTGTTCAGTGTTCAGATTATTAATCCCTACTCTAACCCTGAGCAGGGAACCCACACCATCAAAACGTTACTGTCATGATTCTCCTAAAGCTGGAAACACTTTCTAATTGGAACACTCACCAGGTTTTAGTTCCAGCATTCCTGTTCCACCTGCTTAACGGGTATTATAATGCCGTTATATATATATTCAGGCGCCAGAATCTACACCCTAGTACCATTTACGGTAGAACCAGAACATTCAAACAGGAAGCTGTACTCCATCCTGGTGGTGTTAGTGCTGGTGGTGTTTCTGATTAAGGAGATTTAGACTATTACCATATCCCACCTGGAGTTTTATAGGCGGAGCTACTGATAAATACGTTACAGGAGAACAGAGCAAGAGTGCTATAGCGCCCCCTAGTTGAACCTGCTGCTGCTTCAGTGTCACCGTGTGAAAGTCTCTCTACAGCCAGTGTGCGGTGTGTGTGTTCTGGGCTACTGTAGATACATGGTGGTGGTAGTCTCTGCTGGAAGACGAGCTGCTCCTATGTAGATATGAAGCACGTTCTAGATAACCTGAACACACAGAGATCTGTAGATACAGGTAATTATACACTAATGAGGACCCAGTTCTGTAGATTATGTTCTGGAAATAAACTCCCCCTAAATTTTCCACACTGCTCCTTTAACGCTGCTCTGTAAATTTCGGTGGTTGAACTCAGCACAGCTCAGCTCAGCTCCTCCCAGATGGATGCCTGTTTGTCTCCCACTGCTAACAGGAGCTCATTGCTGGGAATCTGAGGCACCTCATCAAGTGGATGAACGATAATCACTGGTTCAATTACATAATTAGGATCTTGGATACAGCAGGACACTCCTGGAGTCTGATTTGCTGGATGAGGGTTGCGGGTTCTCCTGGTTTTTCTCTCTGTGGTTATTTAAATGGAGCGCCTGCGTGTCGGGGTGGATGATGGAGGGAGGAGAAGAGGAGGGCTGAAAAGGGGGATGGCGTCACTTCAAGCAGCGGCGTTTGAAAGCGAGTGTAGCTATCGGCCTGTGTGTGTTGCTTTGGTCTGACCTTTCTGCGCTCTTCCAATTTGCTCTGCTCCCAGATAACAAATTGAGTAAGCGACACCAAAGGCCTCCCAGATTCCCATCCAGATCTTAACCCTGCTCACTGCTCACCTGTCTCGCCGTGTGACCGCGGCAGAACTTCCCCTCTGCTGTAGCAGGAGGAGGGCATGCAGGGAGTTACTCTGAAGGCCGGCTATGGAATTATGGTAATTTGAGGTACAGGGAATGAGCTGGCTTATGATGTGTAGCTGCTCCTGGTCCTAATTAATTGTCTGTGTTTATGAGGAGCTCTGGGGTGAAACCGCGGTGTCCTCATTCCATGGGCCAGTGTGCACATCAAAGCTACACAGGCGTGATTTTTAGAGCATGACATCAAATGATGAGTTTTAATAAGTACATGTTCATTTAGTCGGCACCCTCGGAACAGTAGGCCTTTCATTTAACACTGTGGGATCCAAACCTCCAACTTTTCCAAAATCACTCCACATACTGGACACGGAAAACCGTCTCCCTTCCAGCGTCATCAGTAAAACTACATCAACAGGTGGTGTAGATGTCAGGTTCACTTAACATCAGCGTCAGGGATGGTAGTCATGGAGATAATGGTGATGACTGATGATGCTGAGTGACAGTGTTGCTGATGATGAGAAAGGTAAAGATGCTGACAGTAATGCTGAAAGTGCTAATAGTAATGTTGGTAATGGTGGTAATGGTGGTGATGGTGGTGATGGTGGTGATGATGACAATAATGGTGGTGGTGGTGCTGACGTCGATGGTTCAGACAGTGCTGCTAATGTTGATGGTGATAGTGTACTAATGTTGATGATGGTGCTGATGACGATGGTGATGACGGTGTACTAATGTTGATGATGGTGCTGATGACGATGGTGATGACAGTGTACTAATGTTGATGATGGTGCTGTTAGTGATGGTGATGACAGTGTAGTAATGGTGATGATGGTGCTGTTAGTGATGGTGATGACAGTGTACTAATGTTGATGATGGTGCTGTTAGTGATGGTGATGACAGTGTAGTAATGGTGATGATGGTGCTGATGAAGATGGTGATGACAGTGTACTAATGTTGATGGTGCTGATGAAGATGGTGATGACAGTGTAGTAATGGTGTTGATGGTGCTGATGACGATGCTGATGACAGTGTACTAATGTTGATGATGGTGCTGATAGTGATGGTGATGACAGTGTACTAATGTTGATGATGGTGCTGATGACGATGGTGATGACTGAGTACTAAGGATGATGATGGATCAGATAGTGATGGTGATGACGGTGTACTAATGTTGATGATGGTGCTGATAGTGATGGTGATGACGGTGCACTAATGTTGATGATGGTGCTGATAGTGATGGTGATGACAGTGCGGCTAATGTTGATGATGGTGCTGATAGTGATGGTGATGACAGTGTACTAATGTTGATGATGGTGCTGTTAGTGATGGTGATGACAGTGTACTAATGTTGATGATGGTGCTGATGACGATGGTGATGACGGTGTACTAATGTTGATGATGGTGCTGATAGTGATGGTGATGACGGTGTACTAATGTTGATGATGGTGCTGATGACGATGGTGATGACAGTGTACTAATGATGATGGTGCTGATAGTGATGGTGATGACAGTGTATGTTGATGATGGTGCCGATGACGATGGTGATGACGGTGTACTAATGTTGATGATAGTGCTGTTAGTGATGGTGATGACAGTGTACTAATGTTGATGATGGTGCCGATGACGATGGTGATGACGGTGTACTAATGTTGATGATGGTGCTGATAGTGATGGTGATGACAGTGTACTAATGTTGATGATGGTGCTGATGACGATGGTGATGACGGTGTACTAATGTTGGCGATGGTGCTGTTAGTGATGGTGATGACGGTGTACTAATGTTGATGATGGTGTTGATAGTGATGGTGATGACAGTGTACTATTGTTGATGATGGTGCTGATGATGGTGGTGATGACAGTGTACTAATGTTGATGATGGTGCTGATGACGATGGTGATGACGGTGTACTAATGTTGGCGATGGTGCTGTTAGTGATGGTGATGACGGTGTACTAATGTTGATGATGGTGTTGATAGTGATGGTGATGACAGTGTACTAATGTTGATGATGGTGCTGATGACGATGGTGATGACGGTGTACTAATGTTGATGATGGTGCTGATAGTGATGGTGATGACAGTGTACTAATGTTGATGATGGTGCTGATGACGATGGTGATGGTGACGGGTGTTACTAATGTTGATGGATGGTGCTGTTAGATGATGGTTGAGGACAGTGTAACTAATGTTGATGATGGTTGCTGATGACGATGTTGATCGACGGTTGTACTAATGGTGGATGATGGTGCTGATGACGGGTCGGTGATGACGTGTTGTACTAATGTTGGTGATGGTGGCTGATAGTGATGGTTGATGACGGTGCTGGCTATGTTGATTGATGGTGCTTTGGTGCTAATGACGGATGGTTGATGTTGGTTGGTGTTGCCTACAGCAGATACTCACCAGCCAGGGGAGCCACCCAACCACCACGGAGGATGGAACTGGGGTGCGGGAATTGCCGTCCTGGGTGATTTATGGCTGTGCCTACACCTTGGGTAAGAATACCGAAACACCGGACTGGCCTACCTGTTACTATGATTAACCCCGTCAGTTCGCTCTGGGTAAGCGAGTGTTCAGCTCAGTGCCCGTGGACCGTGACGATGCTGACGGTGATGGTGATGAAGAGGATTACGATGACCATGCTGAAGATGAAAAAAACTGTGACGCACTGACTGGGAAAATCCCGCCTCTACAAAGTGCGGAATCTGCAAAACGTATTCTCCTGGCCGACAGGTTCCTAGCTAGAGCAGTGGAAGTGTGGATCCTGCCATCGGGGAAGCAGCGAGAGCCACACAGTAAGAGAATGAATTAAAATATGAGAGGGACATGCCAGCCCACGGTGGTGGGCCAGATCCAGATTCAAACATGCTTGGCCAAGCGGTGAAAGATGTGGGAAGGGTGGACGGCCGGTAGAAAAAACCATTCCTGTGTATGGTGGTTTCGTTCCTGTTCTTATGTGTGTGGGATTTTAAAACGAGGCTCTGTAAGTGTAGGGAACCCATACGCCATAGCCTGGACAAGACAGAACATGGAAGCCGCAGAGAGGGGGCGGAAGCAGAGAGGCAAAGCTGGCAAAAGTGGGATCTGGGATTGGTGGACAAAGAAGAGTCCTTCTCTCTTCTTAGTGTATATGTCTATCTCACTACGTATCATCAGCTATCACTCTTCAAATTAATATTAGTAGCGAAAGAGCGAGAGACAGAAGAGAGCGAGAGAAAAAAAGAGAACAAGAGAGAGAGAGAGAGGGCAAGTAACAGAGAGAGAGAGACGAGAGAGGACGGTAGAAAGGATAGTAGAAATGAGAGAGAGCAGAGTAGAAAGAGAGAAGAGAGAGAGAAACGTCTCTATATGATCTCTCTCTCTCAGTCTTCTAGTAGATATATAGGACCTGATAGACTCACATATTATATATGTATCTATCGCCCACCATACGGTTCTCTCTTCCCCTATCTCCTTGTCGCTCCTCTCCCTCCGTTCTCTCTTCTCCCCTCTTCTCCTTGATTCTCTTTTCCTCTTCCCCCATTTCTTCCTCCCATCTCTTCCCTGTCTGTTCTGTGTGATATATCTAATCTGTCCATCCACTCTTTCCCGAGGTGCAGAGAAGCAGTGGAAGCGGGGGACCGTACTATGGTTGATTACGTCCTTGTCAGTGGGTTACTTATAAATTCAGGTGGCGAGAATCAGACTCTCCTTGGAGTCAGCATAGAACAATGTAGAAAGGACTGAGGGCATGGGTGGAGAAGGAGGCGGGGGGGAGTGGATAAGTCTATTGATCTGGGGACCCACTCGAGGTAGAGGGAGGGAATGCTCGAGGGTGAGGAGGTGCACTGATGTGATAATAATTACATGGTAGAAACAGCCATCAAGCAAAACAATTAGGTGTTTCCTAAAAAACCACATGGAATGACCTGGTAGTCCCACAACACTGACACCATCTGATTACACAGCACCGACTCAAGCTCCAATCATGCTTCAGATCTGAGAAACCTCCACAGGTGGTCCCTGTTCTATACTTCCTTCACTTGTGAGAGAACATCTCAACACTATGGAGGTCTGAAGGAAGGTGTAGCTGTTCAAGAAGCTCCTCCTGAGAGAAGGAGAAACACACAATCCAACACAGAAAGATGCCCGGTTGCTATTAAGAAACAATGGACCGGGACCACCCGCCCAGTACCCAAAAACAACACCGGAAAGCAGGTAGCAGACAAGATGCTGAAGACTGAAACCGTGGGGTGTGCCCCCTGAGGAGAGACTTCAGTGAGAAAGGAGCTCTGAGGAGATCGTAGTTCCGGACCAGTAGCCCAATTATTGCTCATGCGGCCCCCTAAATTTGTTACCGCACCCATAATATGTAAATCCGTTAATTATGACTGAAGGGATATTGACCTACGGTCAACATTATTGCAAAGAATATGCAAGTCTTCGATTAAGCCTATTCAATTACAGGGAGTGAACCCCACACAAAACCTTACCCGAACCATCGACAAGAAGGGTCCTCTCGCCTGGCCTGGCGTTCACTGATACCCACGGCCACGTTTCGGAACACAAGGCGATCTAGAACATGGGTTTGTGGTTCTTGTACTTGGCTCATGCATCGTACACAAAAAACTGCGTACAGTGCTGGATATAAAGGAAACGGCTGGGGCGAGTGAAAATGTGGTTAAGGTAAACGCAAAGATAGATAACAAGCAGCAGATAGCTGACATGTGGGGAGGCAATTAGAGTACGGTGGAGCGGTATCATGGTGTGAGGGAGAGACCAGGATGATGATGCCTAATTAGTCAGAGGTTCTAGTATACAGGTGGGAGATATCTCATGGTGTACGGAGAGACCCAGGATGATGGTCACCCAAGTTAGAGGTCCTAAGCGACACGGGGAGTATCTTCAATGGTGTGCCGGAAGATACCCGGGAGGTGTTATACTCTAAGCCAGAGGTTTAGATACAAAGGCGGAGCTATTTAACGGTGTACTGGAGAATCCGGATGGTGTTCCAATCCAGTCAGAGGTTCTAGCGTAGAGGTGGAAGCTATATTAATGGTGCAGGAGATACCCAGATGGTGTTCTACTCCAGTCAGAGTCCTAGGTACAGGGGAGTATTTTGGGGTACTGGAGATCCCAGGATGGGTTTACTCATGTCAGAGGTTTCTAGGTACAGGCGGAGCAATGTATATGAATGGTGTGAAAGATCCACGGATGGTGTTGCTACTAACAGTCAGAGGTCTCCATTATGTAACACAGTCCATGCTGCCGGGAGTACGGGGAGGTTCT
>JAMWET010003456.1:30000-45363 GCA_024036415.1 Prochilodus magdalenae | reverse complement strand
GCCAGCACAGAGCCAACACACACACACACACATATACACAGTACACCTTTTACACTCACCATCAAAAGAGTAGCTGCACAAATAGCTGCACCCAGAAGGAACCAACCGACAGGAAGGAAACTTGGTGGGTTTGTGAGACACGCCACCGATTCAAGTTCCACACTCAGCTGTGCATGTGACGTAAGCAAGGACATGGCTGACCCTACAGTCAGGACTGCTGACACTCAGCAGGCAGGGAGGCCTCTATGAGGCATCCTGTTAGTGCAGCACCGCTGGCAGACGGCTGCACCACGCAGGACTACATGCACACAGACCGTTACCACGACTGTCCTTAACACCACGTCACCGTCACCAAAGACTGCAGTGGTGTCGTACCAGACTGTCAAGGAGTGACTCAGAACGGCAGCGGGTCATCTTCAGTGACGAGTCCCGCTTTAGTCTTGGTGGAGACGCCCAACGAATCCGTGTGTGGAGGCACCGTGGTCAGCACCGAGATGAACGGTTTGCTGTCACTCCACCTCCACCCCTACCGCACCATCTGCAGGAACTGTGTGAGGATGTTCAAGCTGCATGGGATGGAGTATCACAGGACTCCATTAGGAACCTCTACAGCTCCATAGCGAGACGTCTGGCGTGTTGGGTTAGCGAACACGGCCGCCCAACACCGCTATACTGAGAGACAGACTTCTGTATGTGTAGCTCAGTAAATATTGATCATATCAGTCTAAACTTATCACCAGTTATTGATCCTGGTCTCCTTTATCCTCCTTCCCAACACCACCGCACTCCCACACCTCCTCCTGGGTGCAGCTGTTCGCTACCAGCGCTATGCACCCGCAGGTAAGTTCTTTGGTGTTGTGATGTAACTCTGATTTGTGCTGTAGGATCACATGTACTTATTCACCCTAGATGGACAGAGACTCCATATCCGCTGTACAGCAGTTACGAGGCCTTAGAACAAGACCCCAGGTAAAACTGGTGGTCTCAGAACAATGGGCTGACCCTCCTCCACGAGGCTCCACCATTGCTGAACGTGTGTAGAACTACTAAGGCTAAACCAGCTTCTTGAAAGAGGGTCCCCTGAAAGTGATTGACGCTGTAGAAAGAAAACGGTGGTGTCTGTCTATTTGGGAACCTACCTGTGTAGCCGAGGGAACACGTGCATGTGTACTGCGGGGGTGCAGTGGGCTGACTCCTGCTGACGCATGTAGCTCCGTTCAAACACCTGTTTGGGTAGATCAAGCAGGCGTCCACCACGTACTGGCAAAGTTCCCCCGTCCAGCCCGGCGCACAGAGGCACTGTCGAAAAGAGAGTCAGGGTCAGATGAAGGCCACAAGTGAAACACACAGTGATGTTCTGGGCGTGTTCAGTAACAAGCCTGTTTCCATAGGGCACTATAAATGCACTTAAGAGGAATATAGATCATCCATAACACCTTATAACCCCTGGCATAAGCTTGTTTAATGCTGCTTACTGTCATGCGTCTGGGTTTCACGTTCGCTTCCGAGCTCCCTTCCCGATGACATCATAGCCATGTGTCCAGAACTCACCAATCACACACCATTCATCAGTATTCTCCCGAATACTGATCACACCCCTGTCCTTCATTCCCCCGTTTGCACGTACACCTCCTCGTCACACACACCTCCTGTTTATCTCCGGTTTTCTCGGCTAGCTTTCTCTGCTTCCCTTTGTTTATTCTGCTTTCTCTCTCTTTGGCTTCCACCTTTTATTTCGACTCCCTGCACCATTTAAGGTGGAACGGGGAAATTCGATCATGTAGCTGGCGAGCTACGTTCGGCATCATGTCACTGAAGAATCTTAGGAAAGGCATTAACTAAGATTAGCTTGTTGTTGCTAAGGCTCATCACTATAGCTGCCTTTGTATCCTATCACTTACCTGCTTATTAAAGTACAGGTGTTTAAAAATGCTACTTAAAGGAGCAATATGTAAGATGGCGTAATCAGTTTGTACAGTATTTACCTGCTTATTAAAGTACAGGTGTTTAGAAATGCTACTTAAAGGAGCAATATGTAAGATGGTGTAATCAGTTTGTACAGTATTTACCTGCTTATTAAAGTACAGGTGTTTAAAAATGCTACTTAAAGGAGCAATATGTAAGATGGCGTAATCAGTTTGTACAGTATTTACCTGCTTATTAAAGTACAGGTGTTTAGAAATGCTACTTAAAGGAGCAATATGTAAGATGGTGTAATCAGTTTGTACAGTATTTACCTGCTTATTAAAGTACAGGTGTTTAAAAATGCTACTTAAAGGAGCAATATGTAAGATGGCGTAATCAGTTTGTACAGTATTTACCTGCTTATTAAAGTACAGGTGTTTAAAAATGCTACTTAAAGGAGCAATATGTAAGATGGCGTAATCAGTTTGTACAGTATTTACCTGCTTATTAAAGTGCAGGTGTTTAGAAATGCTACTTAAAGGAGCAATATGTAAGATGGCGTAATCAGTTTGTACAGTATTTACCCGCTTATTTAAGTACATGTGTTTAGAAATGCTACTTAAAGGAGCAATATGTAAGATGGCGTAATCAGTTTGTACAGTATTTACCTGCTTATTAAAGTACAGGTGTTTAAAAATGCCACTTAAAGGAGCAATATGTAAGATGGCGTAATCAGTTTGTATAGTATTTACCTGCTTATTAAAGTACAGGTGTTTAGAAATGCCACTTAAAGGAGCAATATGTAAGATGGCGTAATCAGTTTGTACAGTATTTACCTGCTTATTAAAGTACAGGTGTTTAGAAATGCTACTTAAAGGAGCAATATGTAAGATGGCGTAATCAGTTTGTACAGTATTTACCTGCTTATTAAAGTGCAGGTGTTTAGAAATGCTATTTAAAGGAGCAATATGTAAGATGCCGTAATCAGTTTGTACAGTATTTACCTGCTTATTAAAGTACAGGTGTTTAGAAATGCCACTTAAAGGAGCAATATGTAAGATGGCGTAATCAGTTTGTACAGTATTTACCCGCTTATTTAAGTACATGTGTTTAGAAATGCTACTTAAAGGAGCAATATGTAAGATGGTGTAATCAGTTTGTACAGTATTTACCTGCTTATTAAAGTACAGGTGTTTAAAAATGCTACTTAAAGGAGCAATATGTAAGATGGCGTAATCAGTTTGTACAGTATTTACCTGCTTGTTAAAGTACAGGTGTTTAGAAATGCTACTTAAAGGTGCAATATGTAAGATGGCGTAATCAGTTTGTACAGTATTTACCTGCTTGTCAAAGTACAGGTGTTTAGAAATGCTACTTAAAGGAGCAATATGTAAGATGGCGTAATCGTTTGTACAGTATTTACCTGCTTGTTAAAGTACAGGTGTTTAGAAATGCTACTTAAAGGAGCAATATGTAAGATGGCGTAATCGTTTGTACAGTATTTACCTGCTTATTAAAGTACAGGTGTTTAAAAATGCTACTTAAAGGTGCAATATGTAAGATGGCGTAATCAGTTTGTACAGTATTTACCTGCTTGTTAAAGTACAGGTGTTTAGAAATGCTACTTAAAGGTGCAATATGTAAGATGGCGTAATCAGTTTGTACAGTATTTACCTGCTTGTTAAAGTACAGGTGTTTAGAAATGCTACTTAAAGGAGCAATATGTAAGATGGCGTAATCAGTTTGAAAAAAATCAAGAGAGCAAACAAGGTAAAGTGGAAATCCAAAAACCAAAGCACAGAACAGATCAGCAAACAGGAAACGATAGGAGAGAACGCTCAGCACACTACGCAGTGGCAACACAAAGGGGCATCAGTGCAAATCAGTACGCAAGAGAGGACGAACACTATGTGTAGTGCACTATGTAGGGAGCAGGGAGGTGTTGTGCACTATCCAAGGAGCAGGGAGGTGTTGTGCACTATGTAGGAAGCAGTGAGGTGTAGTTAACTCTGTAGGAAGCAGTGAGGTGTAGTGCACTATGTAGGAAGCAGTGAGGTGTAGTGCACTATGTAGGAAGCAGGGAGGTGTAGTTAACTCTGTAGGAAGCAGTGAGGTGTAGTGCACTATGTAGGAAGCAGTGAGGTGTAGTTAACTCTGTAGGAAGCAGTGAGGTGTAGTGCACTATGTAGGAAGCAGTGAGGTGTAGTTAACTCTGTAGGAAAAAGGGAGGTGTAGTTAACTCTGTAGGAAGCAGTGAGGTGTAGTGCACTATGTAGGAAGCAGTGAGGTGTAGTTAACTCTGTAGGAAGCAGTGAGGTGTAGTTAACTCTGTAGGAAGCAGTGAGGTGTAGTGCAGTATGTAGGGAGCAGTGAGGTGTAGTGCACTATGTAGGAAGCAGTGAGGTGTAGTGCACTATGTAGGAAGCAGTGAGGTGTAGTGCACTATGTAGGAAGCAGGGAGGTGTAGTGCACTATGTAGGAAGCAGTGAGGTGTAGTTAACTCTGTAGGAAGCAGGGAGGTGTAGTTAACTCTGTAGGAAGCAGTGAGGTGTAGTGCACTATGTAGGAAGCAGTGAGGTGTAGTTAACTCTGTAGGAAGCAGTGAGGTGTAGTGCACTATGTAGGAAGCAGTGAGGTGTAGTGCACTATGTAGGAAGCAGTGAGGTGTAGTGCACTATGTAGGAAGCAGTGAGGTGTAGTGCACTATGTAGGAGGCAGTGAGGTGTAGTTAACTCTGTAGGAAGCAGTGAGGTGTAGTGCACTATGTAGGAAGCAGTGAGGTGTAGTGCACTTTGTAGGAAGCAGTGAGGTGTAGTGCACTATGTAGGAAGCAGTGAAGTGTAGTGCACTATGTAGGAAGCAGTGAGGTGTAGTTAACTCTGTAGGAAGCAGTGAGGTGTAGTGCACTATGTAGGAAGCAGTGAGGTGTAGTGCACTATGTAGGAAGCAGTGAGGTGTAGTTAACTCTGTAGGAAGCAGTGAGGTGTAGTGCACTATGTAGGAAGCAGTGAGGTATAGTGCACTATGTAGGAAGCAGTGAGGTGTAGTGCACTATGTAGGAAGCAGTGAGGTGTAGTGCACTATGTAGGAAGCAGTGAGGTGTAGTTAACTCTGTAGGAAGCAGTGAGGTGTAGTGCACTATGTAGGAAGCAGTGAAGTGTAGTGCACTATGTAGGAAGCAGTGAAGTGTAGTGCACTATGTAGGAAGCAGTGAGGTGTAGTTAACTCTGTAGGAAGCAGTGAGGTGTAGTTAACTCTGTAGGAAAAAGGGAGGTGTAGTTAACTCTGTAGGAAGCAGTGAGGTGTAGTGCACTATGTAGGAAGCAGTGAGGTGTAGTTAACTCTGTAGGAAGCAGTGAGGTGTAGTGCACTATGTAGGAAGCAGGGAGGTGTAGTTAACTCTGTAGGAAGCAGTGAGGTGTAGTGCACTATGTAGGAAGCAGTGAAGTGTAGTGCACTATGTAGGAAGCAGTGAGGTGTAGTTAACTCTGTAGGAAGCAGTGAGGTGTAGTGCACTATGTAGGAAGCAGTGAAGTGTAGTGCACTATGTAGGAAGCAGTGAGGTGTAGTGCACTATGTAGGAAGCAGTGAGGTGTAGTTAACTCTGTAGGAAGCAGTGAGGTGTAGTTAACTATGTAGGAAGCAGTGAGGTGTAGTTAACTCTGTAGGAAGCAGTGAGGTGTAGTGCACTATGTAGGAAGCAGTGAAGTGTAGTGCACTATGTAGGAAGCAGTGAGGTGTAGTTAACTCTGTAGGAAGCAGTGAGGTGTAGTTAACTCTGTAGGAAAAAGGGAGGTGTAGTTAACTCTGTAGGAAGCAGTGAGGTGTAGTGCACTATGTAGGAAGCAGGGAGGTGTAGTTAACTCTGTAGGAAGCAGTGAGGTGTAGTGCACTATGTAGGAAGCAGTGAGGTGTAGTGCACTATGTAGGAAGCAGTGAAGTGTAGTGCACTATGTAGGAAGCAGTGAGGTGTAGTGCACTATGTAGGAAGCAGTGAGGTGTAGTTAACTCTGTAGGAAGCAGTGAGGTGTAGTTAACTATGTAGGAAGCAGTGAGGTGTAGTTAACTCTGTAGGAAGCAGTGAGGTGTAGTGCACTATGTAGAGAGCAGTACGCGGGCACATTGCTGATTCCTCCGTCTCGTTTGGACCAACTTCCTTCCTCTTGTGACCTCACCAGAAAAAAAAGAAGAAAAAAAAAACTCAGCTGAAACTTTGTTAATTTTTGTCTTTGCAGTTTATAGAAATAAATATCAACACTGTGTAGCAATATTTCCCCCGACTCTTACTGGATCAGGCATTGGCATCAGACAGGAAACCGTGGTATTGATGCATCTCTAGTCTTCTCTATAATCCCGTAAGGATACTGCGCCATTAGAAGAGCAGTACCAGGCACGACATCGGCGGTTATGGGAAACAATAACACCGAGAAGCAAACAGAATAAAGGGAATCGGATACAAATGGAGTAATACGGAATCGTTTCTACGGTCTCGCCTTGCCCCGATATCCCAATGGGCCCATTCAGCATGCAGACATCATTTGCTCAAACATCCAACTCAGACTGATCTACAGAGCAAGCCCCACCACATGCCTCTCGGATTCAGATCCGGCTGAGCGTACACCGTTTCAAAGCGGAGGCCACTGAATATTAAAAGTCTGACGCAAATGATGAAAAGCTGTTTCAACTTTCGGGTCCTTTAGAGAAAAGCTTCGAATGGAGCCCGAGCGAAAAGAACACCTCCTCTCAGGGGCCTGAAACAGCCGCCGGAGTTAGGAGAACGCCCGCCCTGAAAAGCTGCGGTAAACTGAGACATCATGGCTCTAAACTGACCCGACTAATGGCCTCATGTTCCTCCCGGGTTGGGATGAAGGCACAGCGGCGACGCGGTTCATTTGCGCTGGACAATGTCAATGTTTTGATTACGGCTGACGTTAATTAGGAGCTAGCCCACCGGCAGCCTACGGTCTAACCACTGATTCCACAAGCCTATCAGATCCCGGCTGACGGAGAGTAATCCACGGGGAAGTACAGAACCGTCACACAGTGTCGGGATGATGGTGACGGCTTAATTCGCGAAGATTGAAAACGAACTGGCTGGTGTTTTAAGACAAAGGGGGAGGTGGGGCATGTATGATTTAGGCACAACAACTGAACTACTACTGGCCACGTCATTAACCATCATACATAGGGAGCAGGGAGGTGTAGTGCAGTATGTAAGGGGGCAGGGAGGTGTAATGCACTCTCCAGAGAGCAGGGAGGTGTAGCACCCTACGTAGGAAGCAGGGCAGGGTAGTGTAGTGCACTATGTAAGGAGCAGGGAGGTGAAGGGAGCAAAAAGGTGTAATGCACTATGTATGAGACAAGGAGGTGTAGTGCACAATGTAAAGAGCAGGGAGATGTAATAAAGTATGTAGGGAGCAGGGAGGTGTAGTTCCCTTTTGTAAGGAGCAGGGAGGTGTAGTGCACTATGTAGGGAGCAGGGAGGTGTAGTTCCCTTTGTAAGGAGAAGTGAGGTGTAGTGCACTATGTAGGGAGCAGGAAGGTCTAGTTCACTTTGTAAGGAGCAGGGAGGTGTAGTGCACTATGTAGGGAGCAGGAAGGTGTAGTTCCCGTTGTAAGGAGCAGGGAGGTGTAGTGCACTATGTAGGAAGGAGGGAGTGGGAGGGGACTATGTAAGGGGCAGGGAGGTGGAATGCACTATGTAGGAAGCAGCAAGGTGTAGTGCACTATGTAGGGAGCAGGGAGGTGTAGTGCACTACGTAGGGAGCAGGGAGTTGTAGTTCCCTTTGTAAGGAGAAGTGAGGTGTAGTGCACTATGTAAGGAGCAGCAAGGTATAGTGCACTATGTAAGGAACAGCAAGGTCTAGTTCACTTTGTAAGGAGCAGGGAGGTGTAGTGCACTATGTAGGAAGCAGCGAGGGGTAGTGCACTATGTAAGGGGCAGGGAGGTGGAATGCATTATGTAGGAAGCAGCAAGGTGTAGTGCACTTTGTAGGAAGCAGGGAGGTGTAGTGCATTATGTAGGCAGCAGGGAGGTGTAGTGCACTATGTAGGAAGCAGGGAGGTGTAGTGCACTTTGTAGGAAGCAGGGAGGTGTAGTGCATTATGTAGGAAGCAGGGAGGAGTAGTTTACTTTGCAAGGAGCAGGGAGATGTAATGCACTATGTAAGGAGCAGTGAGGTGTAGTGCACTATGTAGGAAGCAGGGAGGTGCAGTTTACTTTGTAAGGAGCAGGGAGATGTAATGCACTATCCAGGGTGCAGGGTGGTTGCCCCCACAGTGCAGGGCGGCTTGCTCCGCTTGGCGTTGCTCCTAGGAACACCCCTCCCCTTGATAAACCCCCGTATCGCTCGGCCACTCACGGCTTGCCACTTTGCTCCCTGCTGACTTCTGTTATTTCCTCATATTCATCACAACAGTGCCGGTTCAGAGGGTCACACACCCCCGGCCACCTCTGATAAACTAAGCCTGTTAGACACAAACGGTCAGTTACAAACGAAGGGCCAGCTTTACGAGTCTTTCAGGAGCTCCGGATGTTTATGGCCGGCACAGCCCGTGTTTTACGACAGCTCAATCCGATTCAGATTCGTCTGTCTTCCTGTAGATAACGGGGAACCCAGGTGTACAGAAAACAAGGGTGTGTCCCTCAGAACCAAGCCAGACTTGCACCTGACGCCAGAAGAAGAATGACAACAACACAGTCTTAATTACACTCCCAGTCAAAAAACAGCTGCACCCAGAAGGAGGTGTGGGGCTGCAGCGCTGTTGGGAAGCATTCGACTCGGTATGGAGCTGTAGAGGTTCCTAATGGCGTCCTGTGATAATCCATCCCATGCAGCTTGAACATCCTCACACAGTTCCTGCAGATGGTGCGGTAGGGGTGGAGGTGGAGGGACACCAGGCCTTCAACAGACCGTTCATCTTGTTGCTGACCACGGTGCCTCCACACACGGATTCGTTGGGCGTCTCCACCAAGACTAAAGCGGGACTCGTCACTGAAGATGACCCGCTGCCATTCTGAGTCACTCCATGACAGTCTGGTACGACACCACTGCAGTCTTTGGTGACGGTGACGTGGTGTTAAGGACAGTCGTGGTAACGGTCTGTGTGTCTGTAGTCCTGCGTGGTGCAGCCGTCTGCCAATGGTGCTGCACTAACAGGATGACTCATGGAGGACACCACCGCTCGCTGGATGTCTGTAAAGACCCGTCCTTGGTAACGTCACATGTGCGGCCGAGTGTGAAACTTGAATCATGTGCATGTCTCATTAGGCCAGTCCTGTGGGTTGATTCCTCCTGGGTGCAGCGATCAGGGGAACTATGTTTTTGACGATACGGTTTTTAAATGGCGGTCTCATTTGCTGATGTTGATTCAACACCGACTGACTCTGTCTGAAGAAGCAATTAGCTAATCATCAAACAATTAGCCAAATGATTTGGGTTAAAGAAGACACACCCAGGCTTCATTACTGCCAGTCCTGCTGAACTGACTTATCCTGTAATCATTAGAGTCGCTCCAGTCATGTGAAGTGGGCTAATAGGAGTTAACAAGCAGCGGACTCTACTACAATCAAAGGCTTAAGGCACATCTAAGGCACGGATTATCCAAAGTGAAGAGTGGGAGCTTGTTTGGCTGGCTTTACATGGTGATATATAATATAATATAATATAATATAATATAATATAATATAATATAAAATTGATTTTAACCCAATTGTGAACCTTGAAGAGTAATTTAACCAGCGCTGCGTATCAAATGATTGACTTTACTAAGGATCTTATTTCTGAGAGTGCTTTTAAACTCACTGTAGCTTCAATAATTACCTATAGTTCCTGTTAATATCCACAGGATGGCCTCAGACAACCTGTTCTCCGCACGCCCACTTCCTGCCTTCATGAATAATGTAAAAAAAATTCACATGCAATTATCGCAGGTCCTGGATCAGTGGGCACACGTCTGCCTGTCTCACCAGCCCCTAAACTAAATTGCCCAAGTTGAGTACTTGCAGTGCTCAAGTCAGGCTGCTTAGGTGAAGTTGGTGGTCATTCTCATCTCACTAAAATCAGGAAGCTCTCTCACAAACTTCAGATCAACACAGTAAGTCAGCCGAACTGTGGAATATTAGGGAAATTAAAAACGGCACTAAATTCATACACAAATTTTATAAACTGGATGGGAATTTCTACACCACAGTTCTATACATGCCGATATTCTTTTAGCTTATCCTGTAAAGTAAGCAGTCAGTTTTAATTGTATTAGTTTAGACACTAAAGAACAATTAGACTGTTTGGTAAAGTATGTTTTTCAATTATTATTACTTTATAACTAAATTAAAATCTATGTTATATTTAATTTTATAATTATAAATAAATAATAATTTAAAATGAGTCGGTCTCTATTAGACTTCTTTTTTTTTTTGTATAAAGTTACATAACTATAATATTCCGAAACTATAATATGCCGAAACCAAGATGCTAACTTCCTACCAAAAACAAAACACATGTGTGGAGTGACTTGCTTGTTGCTTGTGTCCTGCATGGATGAGAAGAGTAAAGGCGGAGCTACTAAAAGACTGAGTGATCTCTAGAGTGGATTTTTTAGCCTCTGCCGATTGGTAGAGAAGGCACAATCAGGTTGAGCTAAGTTCAAAACCTTCTTCATCAGGACTTCAATAGACTCTAAACGTGCTCTACCAAACGGTTGAGCAGAACGTTCAAGGGCTATGGTTCAATTGCCAAAGTAAGACCTTGAAATTTGGTGAAAGAGAAGTAACCACGTAATCTTAACCAAATGACAAAAAGAACAAGAATGGTACAAATTCAGGAGTCATTCTAATGTGTAATGGTGGTGGGTGTAGCTCAGTGGATAACATGACTACCCACCAGGGGGCCACCACCACATGTGGGAGACTGGGGTTCGAATCCCGGTCTGGGTGACTATGCTGTCCCTTGGGTAAGACTCCCAACACTACATTGGCCTACCTGTGATACGGTTAACCTTGTAAGTCGCTCTGGATAAGAGCGTCAGCTAAATGCCGTAAATGTGTCCGGATGCTAACCTCCCACCAAAAACAATCCACATGTGTGGAGTGACCTGACTTGTTGCTTGTGTCCTGCATGGATGAGAAGAGTAAAGGCGGAGCTATTAAAAGACTCTGAGTGATGAGTGATCTCTAGAGTGGATTTTTTAGCCTAACATTCCTCTGCCGATTGGTAGAGTAGGCACAATCAGGCTGAGCTAAGTTCAAAACCTTCTTCATCAGGACTTCAATAGACTCCAAATGTGCTCTACCAAACGGTTGAGCAGAACGTTCAAGTGCTATGGTTCAATTGCCAATGTGAGGCCTTGAAATTTGGTGAAAGAGCAGTAACCACGTAATCTTAACCAAATGACAAAAAGAACAAGAATGGTACAAATTCAGGAGTCGTTCTAATGTGTAATGGTGGTGGGTGTAGCTCAGTGGATAACACGAATACCCGCCAGGGGGCCACCACCACATGTGGGAGACTGGGGTGCGAATCCCGGTCTGGGTGACTATGCTGTCCCTTGGGTAAGACTCCCAACACTACATTGGCCTACCTGCGATACGGTTAACCTTGTAAGTCGCTCTGGATAAGAGCGTCAGCTAAATGCCGTAAATGTGTCCGGATGCTAACTTCCCACCAAAAACAATCCACATGTGTGGAGTGACGTGACTTGTTGCTTGTGTCCTGCATGGATGAGAAGAGTAAAGGCGGAGCTATTAAAAGACTCTGAGTGAAGAGTGATCTCTATAGTGGATTTTTTAGCCTAACATCCCTCTGCCGATTGGTAGAGATGGCACAATCAGGCTGAGCTAAGTTCAAAACGTTCTTCATCACACTTCAATAGACTCCAAATGTGCTCTACCAAATGGTTGAGCAGAACGTTCAAGGGCTATTGTTCAGTTGCCAGTGTGAGGCCTTGAAATTTGGTGAAAGAGCAGTAACCACGTAATCTTAACCAAATGACAAAAAGAACAAGCATGGTTCAAATTCAGGAGTCGTTCTAATATGTAATGGTGGTTGGTGTAGCTCAGTGGATAACACAACAACCCGCCAGGGAGCCACCACCACATGTGGGAGACTGGGGTTCGAATCCCAGTCTGGGTGACTATGCTGTTCCTTGGGTAAGACTCCCAACACTACATTGGCCTACCTGTGATACGGTTAACCTTGTAAGTCGCTCTGGATAAGAGCGTCAGCTAAATGCCGTAAATGTGTCCGGATGCTAACTTCCCACCAAAAACAATCCACGTGTGTGGAGTGACGTGACTTGTTGCTTGTGTCCTGCATGGATGAGAAGAGTAAAGGTGGAGCTATTAAAAGACCCTGATTCATTCCTCTGCCAATTGGTAGAGATGGCACAATCAGGCTGAGCTACGTTCAAAACTTTCTTTATCACAATACACTGCAAATGTGCTCTACCAAACGGTTGAGCAGAACGTTCAAGGGCTATTGTTCAGTTGCCAGTGTGAGGCCTTGAAATTTGGTGAAAGAGCAGTAACCTCGTAATCTTAACCAAATGACAAAAAGAACAAGAATGGTTCAAATTCAGGAGTCGTTCTAATGTGTAATGGTGTAACACAACTACCCGCCAGGGAGCCACCACCACATGTGGGAGACTGGGGTTCGGTCTGGGTGACTATGCTGTCCCTTGGGTAAGACTCCCAACACTACAATGGCCTACCTGTGATACGGTTAACCTTGTAAGTCGCTCTGGATAAGAGCGTCAGCTAAATGCCGTAAATGTGTCCCAGTGTTGGACACAGACCTGGATCGTTCCATGAGCTTTACGTCCCCAGAAACCTGAACCACTAGTGGGCCCCATTGAGCAAATACGCCAAAACTGAGAACTGTACTAGTGGCTAGTACTAGTACCCGACTGACCAGAGAAGGACGCTCTTTTCCAAAGCCAAGCCCGCACGAACATGCACCCACTTGAGAGCAACTTCCCAACTACAGCCGTAACATTCACTCTTACGGAAATCCAAATTCCGCCAAGCACAGCGAGATCCCGCAGACAGCTAACCTCTCGGCAAGAGCAGAAAATTTACATCCACACATACACATATTTACATCCTGCCATCCAGCTCCTAACCTCCAGCATCATTGTATCAGACACTGCTTATGATATAACACAGAGATGCTGACTGCCTAACAAACGACATCCATAAAACCGAATGGATATAGAGCGCCCACTCTGATCTGACCCACACAAACACGAACAGAAAGCTCTACCGCCCGCACGCGCGAGGCTTTCATTCA
Organism: Prochilodus magdalenae; assembly: GCA_024036415.1. Taxonomy (NCBI): domain Eukaryota; kingdom Metazoa; phylum Chordata; class Actinopteri; order Characiformes; family Prochilodontidae; genus Prochilodus; species Prochilodus magdalenae. The sequence goes on along the minus strand of JAMWET010003456.1, from coordinate 32,173 downwards.
AACCAGCAGACGAGGCAGAGAAAATGACAGTAAGATGATATTAAAATGGAGGAGTATGACTAGGACTCCAGGACGTGCACATAAATCACGGTGTGGAGCCACTAACGTGACAATGGCTAAACTGATACGGCCCAAATTGTTATAAATGAATACTTGAATAGATGCGTATCGGCCGTCAGGGCGCGGCGCCGCTGCGCTCTTATCACGGTGCATTATTTGTCATATCACTGATGCTGCTGGATGGGGTGACTGAGTGACGGAGTCAAGATGGAGAATATGATACGAGTCTTACAGTGTACAGGGATCGAACGCAGCCACACCGTGTGCGGCGGCTCTGGCAGGTTTGGACACGGTCGTGAATTTTTCAGCTACAGTTATTGCAGGTCTAGATTCTCTGAGGAAGCCTCGCAGAAAGAAAGTAGGAACTGTTTTAGGAACTGGAAGCGGTGACAGGTGGTGTCCTCCAAGGTGGTGTCCTCCAAGGTATTGTACTCCAAGGTGGTGTACCCCAAGGTGGTGTCCGCACAGTGATATTCCCCAACGTGGTGTTCCCCAGGGTGGTGCCCCCTGTGGAGGTGTCTCCCAAGGAGGTGCCCGTCAATTAGGTGTCCCCCAAGGTGGTGCACCCCAAGGAGGTGTCCCCCAAGGTGGTGCCCCCCATGGAGGTATCTCCCAAGGAGGTGTCCCTCAAGGTGGTGTTTCACAAGAAGGTGTCCGCACAGTTATGTCCCTCAAGGTGGTGTACTCCAAGGTGGTGTACCTCAAGAAGGTGTAACCCAAGGTGGTGTCCGCACAGTGATATCCCCCAACGTGGTGTTCCCCAGGGTGGTGCCCCCTGTGGAGGTGTCTCCCAAGGAGGTGCCCGTCAATTAGGTGTCCCCCAAGGTGGTGCACCCCAAGGAGGTGTCCCCCAAGGTGGTGCCCCCCATGGAGGTATCTCCCAAGGAGGTGTCCCTCAAGGTGGTGTTTCACAAGAAGGTGTCCGCACAGTGATGTCCCTCAAGGTGGTGTCCCCCAAGGAGGTGCCCCTCAAGTAGGTGTCCCTCAAATGGGTGTACCCCAAGGAGACGTCCCCCAAGGTGGTGTACCCCAAGGTGGTGTCCGCACAGTGATGTCCCCCAAGGTGATGCCCCCCATGGAGGTGGCCCCCAAGGAGGTTCCCGTCAATTAGGTTTCCCCCAAGGTGGTGCACCCCAAGTAGGTGTCCCCCAAGGTAGCATACCCCAAGGAGGAGTCGGCACAGTGATGTCCCCCAAGGTGGTGTCCCCCAGGGTGATGCCACCTATGGAGGTATCTCCCATGGAGGTGCCCCTCAAGTAGGTGTCCCCCAAGGTGGTGTACCCCAAGGAGGTGTTCCCCCAAGGTGGTGTACCCCAAGGAGGTGTCCGCACAGCGATGTCCCTCAAGGTGGTGACCCTCAAGATGGTGTTCGCACTGTGATGTCCCTCAAGGTGGTGTCCCACAAGGTGGTGCCCCCCATGGAGGTATCTCCCAAGGAGGTGCCCCTCAAGGTGGTGTTCCCCAAGGTGGTGTACCCCAAGAAGGTGTCCGCACAGTGATGCCCCTCAAGGTGGTGTCCCCAAGGTGGTGCCCCCCATGAAGGTGTCCCCCAAGGAGGTGCCTCTCAAGTAGATGTCCCCCAAATGGGTGTACCCCAAGGAGAAGTCCCTTAAGGTGGGGTACCCAAAGGTGGTGTCCGCACAGTGATGTCCCCCAAGGTGGTGCCCCCCATGGAGGTGGCCCCCAAGGAGGTTCCCGTCAATTAGGTGTCCCCCAAGGTGGTGCACCCCAAGGAGGTGTTCCCCTAAGGTGGTGCCCCTCAAGTAGGTGTCCCCCAAATGGGTGTACCCCAAGGTGGTGTCCGCACAATGATGTCCCCCAAGGTGGTGTTCCCCAAGAAGGTGTCCGCACAGTGATGTCCCTCAAGGTGGTGTCCCCCAAGGTGGTGCCCCCCAACGAGGTATCCCCCCAAGGTGGTGCCCCCCAACGAGGTATCCCCCAAAGTGGTGTACCCCAAGAAGGTGTCAGCCAAGGCTGTGTACCCCAAGGAGGTGTCCGCACAGTGATGTCCCCCAAGGTGGTGTACTCCAAGAAGGTGTCCGCACAGTGATGTCCCTCAAGGTGGTGTCCCCCAAGGTGGTGCCCCCCAACGAGGTATCCCCCAAGAAGGTGC
>JAMWET010003456.1:15000-20000 GCA_024036415.1 Prochilodus magdalenae | reverse complement strand
CTTCTGATTGATTTCATCAAAGCGTTTGATATGGTTGATCTCCCGCTTCTTTTCAGAAGCTTAGAAACAACTGGCTTTGATAAACAGGCGACAAACTGAACCCAAAGCCTGACAGGCAACAACGTGTGGCAATGGGTAACCACAAATCACATTTACTGCCCGTCACTAAAGCAGTCCCACAAGGCTCAATCCTTGGCCCAGTCAGTTTAATCTATCTACTAATGATCTTCCTGCCTCTGCCTCTGCCTCAAAGTGCACAGTAGAGGTCCGCGCAAGGCGGGTTCCCTTCGGGTTCTGCTTGATTGGTCAGCTTGCCCACTCTAATCTAAATAGTCTACTTCCTGCTACAAGTTCTCCACCCACACTGCTGTGGCTGTTCTTGTTCTGCTGGACCAGACTCTGATCCCGAGAGTCCGGTAGAACATGGTAGGTCCACCTTCACTGGACTGCAGCGACTGGTTTCAGAGTGGTCAGTTCTTACTGGTCTAGCTCTCGGTGTCTTGTGTGAGGGTGTGCCGAGTTTGCTGGTGGGCGGGTTGTGTTACGAGATGTCAACTTGAAACTACGAGCTGGAATTCCAACAAGGTGGTCTCTGGAGAGAAAAGCTGGAATTTAGAAAAGGTGGTCTCTGGAGAAAAGAGCTGGATATTCAACAAGGTGGTCTCTGGAGAGAAGAGCTGGAAATTCAACAAGGTGGTCTCTGGAGAGAAGAGCTGGAATTCCAACAAGGTGGTCTCTGGAGAGAGGAGATGGAATTCCAGCAAGGCGGTCTCTGGAGAGAAAAGCTGGAATTCCAACAAGGTGGTCTCTGGAGAGAAGAGCTGGAATTCCAACAAGGTGGTCTCTGGAGAGAAGAGCTGGAATTCCAACAAGGTGGTCTCTGGAGAAAAGAGCTGGAAATCCAACAAGGTGGTCTCTGGAGAAAAGAGCTGGAAATCCAACAAGGTGGTCTCTGGAGAGAAGAGCTGGAATTCCAACAAGGCTGTCTCTGGAGAGAAAAGCTGGAATTCCTTGGCCCAGTCTGGTTTAATCTATCTATTAATGATCTTCCTGCCTCTGCCTCAAAGTGCACAGTAGAGGTCCGCGCAAGGTGGGTTCCCTTCGGGTTCTGCTTGATTTGCCAAACAATTTGCGGACGAGATTCATTCGGAGGCACTGCAGTCATTGCTAGTGAGAGTGGCGGGCTTGTACGGGTGGGTGTTATGGCTGCTTCCTTGTTCCCTGGTACTAGGTATGTTCTCTTAATTCCTGAAGGCCAGAAATGTACAGAAAGCCCTACTGGTCCTCATGAGCTTTGTTGTGTGGTCAGGACAATGAGGTTCTGAAAGGCTGTGATCCAGTCGAGTGGCATCTGGAACTGTGGGAGCGCTCCAGAAACTTCGGAGAACTGTCTAGAACTGTCAGTAGTCTATGTAGCAGTAATAATCCAGGTGTGTTGAACAGCCGTCTCAGCTGATGCTCCAGCTGAGTGAGTGGACAGTGGATACAGAGCTACAGGCCTGAGGAGGCATCATGAGGCTGCAGCATCCGGTAGATGTTCTTCTAGCCAGAGTGGAGAAGCTCCCTGGGAAGTTGAGCGAGGCCTACAGACCATACTATGGCCTGTCGGGGGTCAGGACAAACCGTGGGCTCCTCATTTCTTCTTCTCCTCAATCTCTTGAAGGTGAGGTGGACCTTCATGCATACATGCATCACCCAAAGTTGGCGGGAACGACTTGAGATTCATCGGCACCATTGGACCTGATTGATCATCAGATGACCTGTAGGCAGATGACCGGTAGGCAGATGACACTATGCTGGACTCTCTGTGCGACTTGCTGGTCAGTGGAGGCAGACAGCAGCCTGGCCACCATAATAAGGCGCGTTTCCCGTCGCAGGCTCAATCCGTCACTCCGAGATTGATTCCTGGAGACAGCTCAGATCACTGCTCACTGTATGAAAAGGCCCGGTTGATCCTTTCCTCAGACGTGCGTCAGGAAACGTATCGGTTGCTGCTATTTATAGGACTGTCTCCAGCCATACGCCAGCGTGTATCACATCTACGCTCTCTGTGACTAATGCTATTTATCAGGCTTGCTCTAGAGGCTGGTCACCTGTCGGAACTCTAAAGCCCCACTCGCTGGTCGCATGCCTCCAGCTTCTACTCTCTGGCCACCTCCATTGTCCAGATTTCTTAGTTTCTCTTATCTTTTATCAAATTTGTTTTTTATTTACTATTATTTTGAATATATATAAATATAAAATATATATTTTTTATTTTGAGTATCTTATTTACTACATTTTTAATTAACTTTCTTTATTATTTATTCAGTTAATTTATTTATTAATTATTTTTTAATTAACTTTAATTATTATTTATTTAGTAAATTTTTTATTACATATTTTTTTGCTGTTTTGATTCATTTATTTAGGCTTATTAGCCATGATTTGTTTTATCCCCTTAAATATAATCTGACCTTTTTCGGTCCCTGTTTAAACTTGCTTGACTACACTGTGAGTGTCGTCCTCGATGTTCCTCTGAGAGTCAAAATGAAGGCCGAATGCTTAGCAATTATTTCACAGCGCTTAGCGAACAGCCTTAACACGGTGGCTGTGACTGTATGAGCTGTTTAATCAGAAGACTGTAAATCAAAGAGGACATTTAATCCTCAGTTTCAGAATTGATGGCTGTTTGTTCAGGTTTCCACTAGAAGAGACTCACATCCTCATACTGTACATCTGTGTTCACCCTCTGCTCTGTTACAGCTCCTGTGTCTTTAAGCTCCGCCTTCTCATGAGGCCGGTGCACTCTGATTGGTCAGCTTGCCCACTCTAATCTAAATAGTCTACTTCCTGCTACAAGTTCTCCACCCACACTGCTGTGGCTGTTCTTGTTCTGCTGGACCAGACTCTGATCCCGAGAGTCCGGTAGAACATGGTAGGTCCACCTTCACTAGACTGGACTGGAGCGACTGGTTTCAGAGTGGTCAGTTCTTACTGGTCTAGCTCTCGGTGTCTTGTGTGAGGGTGTGCCGAGTTTGCTGGTGGGCGGGTTGTGTTACGAGATGTCAACTTGAAACTACGAGCTGGAATTCCAACAAGGTGGTCTCTGGAGAGAAAAGCTGGAATTCCGAAAAGGTGGTCTCTGGAGAAAAGAGCTGGATATTCAACAAGGTGGTCTCTGGAGAGAAGAGCTGGAAATTCAACAAGGTGGTCTCTGGAGAGAAGAGCTGGAATTCCAACAAGGTGGTCTCTGGAGAGGAGAGCAGGAATTCCAACAAGGTGGTTTTTGAAGAGAAGAGCTGGTATTCCAACAAGGTGGTCTCTGGAGAAAAGAGCTGAAAGTCCAACAAGGTGGTCTCTGGAGAAAAGAGCTGGAAATCCAACAAGGTGGTCTCTAGAGAGAAGAGCTGGAATTCCAACAAGGTGGTCTCTGGAGAAATGGGCTGGAATTCCAACAAGGTGGTCTCTGGAGAGAATAGCTGGAATTCCAACAAGGTGGTCTCTGGAGAAATGGGCTGGAATTCCAACAAGGTGGTCTCTGGAGAAATGGGCTGGAATTCCAACAAGGTGGTCTCTGGAGAAAAGAGCAGGGAATCCAAAAAGGTGGTCTCTGGAGAAAAGAGCAGGAAATCCAACAAGGTGGTCTCTGGAGAGAATAGCTGGAATTCCAACAAGGTGGTCTCTGGAGAGAAATGCTGGAATTCCAACAAGGCTGTCTCTGGAGAGAAAAGCTGGAATTCCAACAAGGTGGTCTCTGGAGAAATAAACTGGAATTCCAACAAGGTGGTCTCTGGAGAGAAGAGCTGGAATTCCAACAAGGCGGTCTCTGGAGAGAAGAGCTGGAATTCCAACAAGGTGGTCTCTGGAGAAAAGAGCTGGAATTCCAACAAGGTGGTCTCTGGAGAGAAGAGCTGGAATTCCAACAAGGTGGTCTCTGGAGAGAAGAGCTGGAATTGCAACCAAGTGGTCTCTGGAGAGAAGAGCTGGAATTCCAGCAAGGTGGTCTCTGGAGAGAAGAGCTGGAATTCCAGCAAGGTGGTCTCTGGAGAGAAGAGCTGGAATTCCAACAAGGTGGTCTCTGGAGAGAAGAGCTGGAATTCCAACAAGGTGGTCTCTGGAGAGAAGAGCTGGAATTCCAACAAGGTGGTCTCTGGAGAGAAGAGCTGGAATTCCAACAAGGTGGTCTCTGGAGAGAGGAGCTGGTATTCCAGCAAGGCGGTCTCTGGAGAGAAAAGCTGGAATTCCAACAACGTGGTCTCTGGAGAGAAAAGCTGGAATTCCATCATCTGTTTGATTTCACCAAGGACCAATCAGAGTCTTCTCTGTTCGCATGGAGAACCCGAGATGACAGAACAGCTGTGTTCGAGCTAAATAGAACACAAAGCTTTCCACAGACCCAGCGGCTCACACTCGGCTGAGATTCCAGCAGTGAGCGAAAGAACTGGTGACGTCTGAGCTCCTGAAATGAGGTGGGAAAAATTCGGTTCTCCAAAGTGGAAAGCACTCTGCCCGTGTGACGAGAGTCTTAATCTGAAACTGGTTTTACTTCGTCATGAAGACGGTTTAAACCGTGTTCCTTTAACTGCCTGTTTGTTCCCAAACCAGGAACGGCCGGTTACGGTAACCCTCCCACTGCTATATATTAAAAACGCCGCTCCTTTGTTCCGTCACAGTCACTCCGACTCTTCATCCGTGGTGATGACTATGTACTCACACCCTGTCTCATTAATCCCCCGGTCATCCTTCCCCTCTCAGGACGTCGCTCCATCTCTTCCGATTGTCATTAAGTCTGAGAGGCCGTTTGGATTTATGGACTCGAGTGATCTTTGCCATTATGGCCGACGAAGATGTACAGCGGGGAGATAAGCGAGGCGGGAGCTCTAAAAAGGCCCCTCAGAATCCGGCAGCCTTGGCGAGAGCCAATAAAGCACAATCCTTTGTCATTCCGTCCCTCGTTATCGGTAAAACACTGTGCGGACACTGTCACATGACCAAACCCCCCCAACCCCGCTTCAAAC
>JAMWET010003456.1:0-10000 GCA_024036415.1 Prochilodus magdalenae | reverse complement strand
GTGAGAGAGTAAGTCTGTGTGTGTGTGTGTGTGAGTGAGTCAGTGTGTGTGTGAGTGTGAGTAATTAAGTGTGTGTGTGAGTGAGTGTGTTAGTGTGTGAGTGTGAGAGTAAGTCTGTGTGTGTGTGTGTGTGAGTGAGTTAGTGTGTGTGTGAGTAAGTGAGTTAGTGTGTGTGTGTGTGTGTGTGAGTGAGTATGTGTGTGAGCGAGTGTGTATGAGTGAGTGATTAAGTGTGTGAGTGAGAGTGTGTGTGTGTGAGTGAGTGTGTGTGTGTGAGTGTGTGTGTGTGTGTGTGTGAGTGAGTGTGTGTGTAAGTGTGTGTGAGTGAGTGTGAGAGTGTGTGTGTGAGTAATTAAGTGTATGTGTGAGTTAGAGTGTGTGTGCACGAGTGAGTGAGTGAGCGTGTGTGAGAGTTAGTGTGTGAGAGAGTAAGTGTGTGTGAGAGTTGGTGTGTGAGTGTGAGTAATTAAGTGTGTGCGTGAGTGTGTTAGTGTGTGTGAGTGTGAGAGTAAGTCTGTGTGTGTGTATGTGTGTGTGAGTGAGTTAGTGTGTGTGAGTGAGTGTGTGAGTGAGTGTGTTAGTGTGTGTGAGTGTGAGAGTAAGTCTGTGTGTGTGAGTGTGAGAGTAAGTCTGTGTGTGTGTGTGTGTGTGTGTGTGTGTGTGTGTGTGTGTGTGAGTGAGTGTGTTAGTGTGTGTGTGTGAGAGTAAGTCTGTGTGTGTGTGTGTGTGTGTGTGTGTGAGTGAGTGAGTTAGTGTGTGTGTGAGAGTTGGTGTGTGAGTAATTAAGTGTGTGTATAAGTGAGTTAGTGTGTGTGAGTGTGAGAGTACTGCTGTGTGTGTGTGTATGTGTGAGTGAGTTAGTGTGTGTGTAAGTGAGTGTGTGTGTGTGTGAGAGTAAGTGTGTGTGTGTGTGTGTGTAAGTGAGTTAGTGTGTGTCTGAGTGAGTGTGTTAGTGTGTGTGAGAGTGAGAGTAAGTCTGTGTGTGAGTGTGTTTGAGTGTGTGTGTGTGTGAGTGTGTGTGTGTGTGTGTGTGAGTGAGTGTGTGTGTGTGAGTGAGTGTGTGTGTGTGTGTGAGTGAGTGTGTGTGTAAGTGTGTGTGAGTGAGTGTGAGAGTGTGTGTGTGAGTAATTAAGTGTATGTGTGAGTTAGAGTGTTTGTGCACGAGTGAGTGAGTGAGCGTGTGTGAGAGTTAGTGTGTGAGAGAGTGAGTGTGTGTGAGAGTTGGTGTGTGAGTGTGAGTAATTAAGTGTGTGCGTGAGTGAGTGTGTTAGTGTGTGTGAGTGTGAGAGTAAGTCTGTGTGTGTCTATGTGTGTGTGAGTGAGTTAGTGTGTGTGTAAGTGAGTGTGTGTGAGTGAGTGAGTGTGTTAGTGTGAGAGTAAGTCTGTGTGTGTGTGTGTGTGTGTGAGAGTGAGTGTGTGTGAGAGTTGGTGTGTGAGTAATTAAGTGTGTGTATAAGTGAGTTAGTGTGTGTGAGTGTGAGAGTACGTCTGTGTGTGTGTGTGTATGTGTGTGTGAGTGAGTTAGTGTGTGTGTGAGTGAGTGTGTGTGTGTGTGAGTGAGTGTGTTAGTGTGTGTGAGTGTGAGAGTAAGTCTGTGTGTGTGTGTGTGTGTGTGTGTGAGTGAGTCAGTGTGTGTGTGAGTGTGAGTAATTAAGTGTGTGTGTGAGTGAGTGTGTTAGTGTGTGTGTGTGAGTGAGTGTGTGTGAGTGTGAGAGTAAGTCTGTGTGTGTGTGTGTGTGTGTGAGTGAGTGTGTTAGTGTGTGTGTGTGTGTGAGAGTAAGTGTGTGTGTGTGTGAGTGAGTGAGTTAGTGTGTGTGTGAGTGAGTGTGTGTGAGAGTTGGTGTGTGAGTGTGAGTAATTAAGTGTGTGTATAAGTGGGTTAGTGTGTGTGAGTGTGAGAGTACGTCTGTGTGTGTGTGTATGTGTGTGTGAGTGAGTTAGTGTGTGTGTGAGTGAGTGTGTGTGTGTGAGTGAGTGTGTTAGTGTGTGTGAGTAAGTCTGTGTGTGTGTGTGTGTGTGTGTGTGAGTGAGTCAGTGTGTGTGTGAGTGTGAGTAATTAAGTGTGTGTGTGAGTGAGTGTGTTAGTGTGTGTGAGTGTGAGAGTAAGTCTGTGTGTGTGTGTGAGTGAGTTAGTGTGTGTGTGTGAGTGAGTGTGTTAGTGTGTGTGAGTAAGTCTGTGTGTGTGTGTGTGTGAGTGAGTCAGTGTGTGTGTGAGTGTGAGTAATTAAGTGTGTGTGTGAGTGAGTGTGTTAGTGTGTGTGAGTGTGAGAGTAAGTCTGTGTGTGTGTGTGAGTGAGTTAGTGTGTGTGTGTGAGTAAGTGAGTTAGTGTGTGTCTGAGTGAGTGTGTTAGTGTGTGTGAGAGTGAGAGTAAGTCTGTGTGTGAGTATGTGTTTGAGTGTGTGTGTGTGTGTGTGAGTTAGTGTGTGAGAGTTAGTGTGTGAGAGTTTGTGAGTGTGAGCGTGTAAGAGTGTGTGTGTGTGTGTGAGTATGTTTTAGTGAGTGTGTGTGTGTGTGTGTGTGTGCGTGTGTATGTTTTAGTGAGTGTGTGTGTGTGTGTGTGTGTGTGTGTGCGTGTGTATGTTTTAGTGAGTGTGTGTGTGTGTGTGTGCGTGTGTATGTTTTAGTGAGTGTGTGTGTGTGTGTGTGTGAGTATGTTTTAGTGAGTGTGTGTGTGTGTGTGTGTGTGAGTATGTTTTAGTGTGTGTGTGTGTGTGTGTGTGTGTTTGAGTGAGTGAGTGAGTGAGTGAGTGTGTGTGTGTGTGTGCGTGAGTATGTTTTAGTGAGTGTGTGTGTGTGTTTGAGTGAGTGAGTGTGTGTGTGTGTGTGTGTGTGTGTGTGCGTGTGTGAGTATGTGTTTTAGTGTGTGTGTGTGTGTGAGTATCTGAAAAGGAGGTCTGAAAGGAGGTGTAGCTGTTCAAGAAGCTCTCAACTGAGAACACATCCAACAAAGCTGCTGCTGGTGTTCTCAGAACAATGGACTGGCCACCCCAGAGTCCAGACCCTCGACACTGAACGTGTTCTCCTTCTAGCACTTGGTACGCTTTAATCACGGAACCTCCTGGATCCTGAAAGAGTATTGTTCTGTAAGCTGGAATATTAGTTTGGGTGTTTCTTAAAGGATAATAAGAGAAGCAAAGCTCAAGTGTGCCGTTTCATATCTGCTGCTCCTTCAATAAGTGAAACCACGGAGAGCTCCCCCCCGCAGATATAACCTTTTCAAGCCTCGCTAATCAAGCGCAGATCAATTTAATCAAGTTTTAAAACTTTCCACCCTGAACTGAAATGATTCCCAAAATATGAAGAAACAGTTCTGATGATGTCAAAGCCGCCCATGTATAGGGTTGCAGAGATGTCCACTAAAGCTAGCATGCTAACCAGTTAGCCCCGGCCCGTGCCGTCTTGTAATACCACATGGCACCTGAAGAGGCGGTAGTGAGTCACTGTAGGAGAGGGATCAGTCCAACATGGGAAGATGAAGAAGTAGCTCTGCTGCCCTGACGGTGTACTGTAACCTCTTATCAGTCATGGTGTAGGTGCTGTTCCATGGTTAGAGCATTTAAGGGCAGGTGGCCAATGACACAGCAGTAAACACAGCGATGGGTGAAGCTCTTCAGCTCTGAAGCAAATAAAAGAAGTGACATTAATAGAAGCAGGAGAGGAGTTAACACTGGTGCTGCTTCCACCGCTGGAGACGCTCCTGAACAGGAAAGGGAGGACGTTTGATGGGGAACTCGTTTCTTCTAGACTGGTAAGGAGTGAAGAGGGAGGAGGATGGACTGTGCATTTTCCTTGTTTCTTATTATAGGAGTGGACGCCTGGCGATATGCCGCCCCCTATATGTTGAGGCTCCATCATGTTACACACATTACACATACTGTACATACAGGTACAGCGATAAGGCCTGCCCTTAAGATAGAGCCCTGAATCATTGACGTGTCTCACGTTGTCAAACTAGCCCACCAAGATCACGTCTGTGAGTGTGACTCAGTGGATAAGAGCACTACCCACCAGGGAGCTACCACACCATCTGGGAGATGGGGGTTTGATTCCCAGTCTGGGTTACTATCCTGTGCTACACCAATAGTCCTTGGGCAAGACTCCTAACACTACATCGGCCTACCTGTAATATGCATACCCTCGTTAGTCATTTACGGCATTTAGCTGACGCTCTTATCCAGAGCGACTTACAAGGTTAATGATTACAGGTAGGCCAACGTAGTGTTAGGAGTCTTGCCCAAGGACTCTTATTGGTGTAGCACAGCATAGTCAATTCATTCGAACCCCAGTCTCCCACACGTAGAGGTGGCACCCTGAGTAGTGGTGTTACCCACTGAGCTACACCAACCACCCGCTCTGGATAATCGCTCTGGATAAGGGCGTCAGCTAAATGCCGTAAATGTAATCTGGATCAGACAGCACTGCCTTCAACGACCTCTCCTTATTACTGCTAAGACTTTTCCCAAATTCATGAATTATGTTCTCAGTGTGCTTTGGGGATGATCATTTTACTGTATTACTAAAAACGGCGGTGGGTGACAACACCTCTCCAGACCCACACCCATCTCTGACACTCCAACAGTGCTGTTAATGACACATGTGCGACACACTTGAAGCAATCTGGCGTGAATACACACAACAGGCACCCTCATGTGAAGCGAACGGTGCTGTATTTAAAACGATCCCTATAATTACTTTACATTGAATTGTATTGTTTTTATTCAGGGTTCCATGTACTGCGCATCCAATTTAGTAGGCTCTCCTGAATCTGGATTTAAACTAGAACCTTTGACAGCTGCACTTTATGTAAATCTCTTTGTAATGAAACACCCAGACAGGTACCGAGTACCCACACTGTAGCCAGTCAAGTTTTTTCGCCCGTGCTGTAAAGTGACGGAATCTGCTTGTGGGATTCCTAACTGGGCTCATGTGGTAAATATAATGGAGATGCCGAAGGTCACCTGAGATAATTAGACCCCTCCTGTCACACTACTTCTCTAATTCATTTTCCTGGCCCAACTACCTCCCACTCAAAGCTACATAAAGCACTCGCTCTAGCATCTTTACTTGAAATATAATTTAACCCGTAAAAGCTCAGACTCATTCCCCCTCTTATCAGTCATGTTGAAGGTGCTGCTGCTTCCTGTTTGATCATATAAGGGTATGTAGCCAATGACAGGAGCAGTAAACACTGGGTGAGCGATTTAATGCTGAACTTGTTTCTTCTAGACTGGTTAGGAGTGAGGAGGGAGGAGGAGGGACTGTGCATTTCCCTTGTTTCTTATTATAGGAGTGGACGCCACAGCTTTCTGGTGATATGCCGCCCCCTATTTGTTCAGAGCAAGTTGCGTCACGTTCCTATGTAGCCACAGTCCCAGAAGCCTGTTTTTAGAACCATGCTCGCTGTGCGTTTCACCCCAGCCACCGCTCGCCAGTCTCTCTGTAGGTCACTCAAGGTCATCTTACGGTGGTGAAGGGACATTGGAATGAGGTGGCGTTCATCACGGTCAGTAGAGAGTGGGTTTGGCCCTCTGCCAGTCTGTAGCTGTGTTGTCCTGTGTGTTTGCTGCTTGGCCTTGTTCTTATGAACCAGACGCTCACTGTATCTGCCAGTAAAGCTAGAACCCGACCTTCGGTTCCTCACTAAGAACCGGCTGTACATGTGGAGATGCTGATTTGAGAAGAAGCCGGAGTGGGCTCTGATTTATTTCCATATATACACAGTCAGTCAGTCAGGTATAGTGATATGACCCGTCATTGCTTACATCACATGCACAGCTGACTGTGAAACGTAAATCATTAGCATGTCTCACGATGTCAAACCCACCCACCAAGTTTCAGTCCTGGTGGTTGACTTCTTCTGGGCGCAGCTATTTAGATATTAGGTCAGAATGGGTTCTATGCAACTTAGAACATGTTGTCATAGGTCACATGTTCACAAATACTCAACCTGTCATGTGACTGCATCCAGGATGTTCAGCATAGCTCAGTCATAGGGAGATTAAGTGTGGCATAAGGCTGTGCAAGGAACCTTCCAGACTTGTTAATGGCTTGTGATCCATATGTCATCATGGGCACCTGAATATGCAGCCAATTTTTCTAATTATAAATAAATAAATATATACCCAAAAAACCCTAATACAAATGCCACCTCATTTCCCCGTCAGAGGAGAGTAATTAATTGCTGTAACCTTGTAAGTTGATCTCGTTTCAAAGGTGCCACGTCAATTTGCATGTGGCATTTTCTATTAATCAGTATCTCCAGGGCAGAAAGTAGAAAGTAGATCCGGGCCGCACGTCGTCTACGCTGGTAGTAGAGTTACACAATAATATCCATTTTTAACTGGAACGGTTTTGTGAGATATGCCACGGCAGCGAATGCAAAAGCTTAACTAAAGGACTAGTGAAGCGATAGATAGCCGTATCTGTGATGAGCTGGGTGCTTCAGAGTGAAAGCTCATATCGAAGCCTTTCACTACTGTTCCCAATGCAGCTAATTAGGGATGCACCGATCCAGCTTTTCCAGTTCCGATCCCAGCACCGATACATAAACTCTGCATATCTGTCGATACCCGTTATTGATCTGATACCATTTTTGAATTAATAAACCCTATACTTCACCATGTTGGAGCGACTTACGGCACCAGGACTGACATAAACAGTACTAAGCTTACTCATACAGCTGACTCTCTGGCTCCGCCCATGCTGTTATTCCTGTTCGTAAGTCAAGTCTACTGTAAGGTCTCTGTTTCCTGTAGATCCAGCTCCGGCCACTCAGGTGAGACAAAGGGCAACCAATGAGAATTCAGGTGGCTAATGCTAACACCCGCTGGTCACGCTACTTATGCGTATAAGTACAGGGGTTGGACAATGAAACTGAAACACCTGGTTATAGACCACAGTCATTTATTAGTATGGTGTAGGGCCTCCTTTTGCGGCCAATACAGCGTCAGTTGGTCTTGGGAATGACATATACTGCGTCCTGCACAGTGGTCAGAGGGAGTTTAAGCCATTCTTCTTGCAGGATAGTGGCCAGGTCACTACGTGATGCTGGTGGAGGTTCGTCCTTCTTGGTGGTATGCTGACATTACCCTGGATACCGTGGCTCTTGATACATCACAAAGACTTGCTGTCTTGGTCACAGATGCGCCAGCAAGACGTGCACCAACAGTCTGTCCTCTTTTGAACTCTGGTATGTCTCCCATAATGCTGTGTGCATTGCAGTATGTTGAGCAGAACTGTGCTCTTACCTGCTAACTGAACCTTCACACTCTGCTCTTACTGGTGCAATGTGCAGTTAATGAAGATTGGCCACCAGGCTGGTCCAATTTAGCCATGAGACCTCCCACACTAAAATGACAGGTGTTTCAGTTTCATTGTCCAACCCCTGTAGAGTTTGTCGGCAGACTGTAAGAACAGCCACATGGATGTAGGGACGGTACAGGGACAGGATGGTGCTCTGGTGGGGGCGCTGATAATTCAGAGCACAACAAGCTTACTAGGAGGCTGGGCTTAAAGTCACAGGAGCTCTAACAGAGCATTTCAGACAGAGGGTGAATACAGATGTACAGCATGAGGACACCATTGTGTTATTCAGAAAAATGAAGCATGTAAATCTGCACTAGGAGATCCTAAAATAAAACTCGCGCCAGTTCAGAGCAGGCCTCCCGTTAAAATCTAGCTATAGGCTGGAAGTGTAACAAGCCGTGTCAGTATTGTAATTGGCTGTCCTATCAGCGAGCAGCAGTTATTACTTTATTAATGCATATTTAAATATTATTATTTTGTGTATTTGAACAAAAACAATCCCGAATTTGTTGACCTGAAGGGAAACATTAGAGCTCACTTCGTCAGGAGTGCAGGCTTGCTCTTGCTGACAGCCTTGTGTTGCGCAGTACTGGTCGAGTTCTACATCACAGTTGGAGCCGGTGAAGCCCGCTGGGCACGTGCAAACGTACGTCTCTCCGTTCTCTTCACACTCTCCTCCGTTTCTACACGGGCTGGAGCCACAGGGGGTCTTCTCTCCCGTGCAGAAAGTACCTGTAAACAAACACGTAAACATTAACACCAAACGCGCCTCACCCTTTCGACTAAACAAGCATAAAGAGGCACCGCGACCGAGATTTCTTTAAACCTGCAAAGGATTGGCCGCCACTTCTGCGGCTTGATGATAAACACCGCACACACCACCACCACCACAGCTAACTCTTTCATGTGTGGAGTTAATGAAAGAGTGAATGTTATTTCGTAGAAAGGGTCTAATTTGGGTGGAGAGGTTGTGATGAAAGAGCTGGTGTGATGTTGCCATCAAAAGCAAAGACTTTCAAATAAATAGAAATACTCGCAGGGGAAATGACCGCAACACACAATCAAAATGGAGCGGGATTGGCGCTGCTACGAGGCGTTTCCATATTGGTGGAGATCAAAAAGAACGTAAGGAAGTCTCCCATGAAAAGTCATTCATGTTCTTCCAGTTCTTCCGAGTGTACGGACCAATGCATACATGGAGAACCACCCAGCGTTCACGACACCAACGCTGCAACGGTAAATATTCCTAATATTAAAAGCTCCCGTCTTTCTAGCCCATAACATAACGATCTACTCTCTGATGACCTTTTGGTTGCTCGCTTGCTCCTGGGAATTCTTTGGATAAACCAGATTCCCAGCAGCTATAAAAAAGGAGCTGGATTGGCGCTGCTGCGAGGCGTTTCCATATTGGTGGAGATCAAAAAGAACGTAAGGAAGTCTTCATTCATGTTCTTCCAGTTCTTCCGAGTGTACGGACCAATACGTACATGGAGAACCACCCAACGTTCACGACACCAATGCTGCAACGGTAAATATTCCTAATCAAGCTCCCGTCTTTCTAGCCCATGACATAATGATCTACTCTCTGATGACCTTTTGGTTGCATATGCACTCCTGGGAATTCTTTGGATAGACCAGATTCCCAGTAGCTATAAAAAGGAGCGGGATTGGCGCTGCTACGAGGCGTTTCCATATTGGTGGAGATCAAAAAGAACGTAAGGAAGTCTCCCATGAAAAGTCATTCATGTTCTTCCAGTTCTTGCAAGTGTACAGAACCATACATACATGGAGAACCACCCAGCGTTCATGACACCAACGCTGCAACGGTAAATATTCCTAATTAAAAGCTCCCGTCTTTCTAGCCCATGACATAACGATCTACTCTCTGGCCTTCGGTTGCTCGTGCGCTCCTGGGAATTCTTTGGATAAACCAGATTCCCAGTAGACATCAAAACGGAGCTGGTTTGGCGCTGCTATGAGGCGTTTCCATATTGGTGGAGATCAAAAAGAACGTAAGGAAGTCTGCATTCATGTTCTTCCAGTTCTTGAAAGTGTACGGACCAATACGTACATGGAGAACCACCCAGCGATCACGACACCAACGCTGCGACGGTAAATATTCCTAAAT
Organism: Prochilodus magdalenae; assembly: GCA_024036415.1. NCBI lineage: Eukaryota > Metazoa > Chordata > Actinopteri > Characiformes > Prochilodontidae > Prochilodus > Prochilodus magdalenae. The sequence continues at coordinate 566 of JAMWET010003456.1, read as the reverse complement.
AAAAGCTCCCGTCTCCCATGGCATAACGTTCTACTCTCTGATGACCTTTTGGTTGCTCGTGTGCTCCTGGGAATTCTTTGGATAAACCAGATTCCCAGGAGCTATAAGAAGGAGCAGGATTGGCGCTGCTACGAGGCGTTTCCATATTGGTGTAGATCAAAAAGAACGTAAGGAAGTCTGCATTCATGTTTTTCCAGTTCTTGAAAGTGTACGGACCAATACATACATGGAGAACCACCCAACGTTCACGACACCAATGCTATGGTGGTAAATATTCCTAAATAAAAGCTCCCGTCTTTCTAGCCCATGACATAACGTTCTATTCTCTGATGACCTTTTGGTTGCTCGTTGTTCTGGGAATTCTTTGGATAAACCAGATTCCCAGTAGCCATCAAAACGGAGTTGGTTTGGCGCTGCTACGAGGCGTTTTCATATTGGTGGAGATCAAAAAGAACGTAAGGAAGTCTGCATTCATGTTCTTCCAGTTCTTGAAAGTGTACAGAACCATACATACATGGAGAACGACCCAACGTTCATGAGCCCAAAGCTGCGATGGTACATATTCC